>JAODAL010008096.1:0-120318 GCA_025379985.1 Phyllomedusa bahiana
CAAATTTCATTTCTATGTGCTTGGAAAAATAAAGGGGGGAATCGTTTGTTGCCAGGGGAAAAAAAAGTGAATTTTAGACCTAGATTTTTTTAAATTTTTTTACATTTTCAAGAAAATTTGCGACACAGTTTCTTTTTTTAGTGACCAGTCCAGCTCTGACATGGCTTTGATGGGCCTGTATGTTAGACATGCCCATAAAGGATTCCATCTAAAAAAGTAACCCCTTTAAGGTATTCAAAACGCATTGGGGAAAGTTCGTAAACCCTCTGGGTGTTTTCCAGAAATTAAAGTGAATTTTACTCTTTTTTTTTGCAGATTTTCTTTTTTAATATATTAAATACAAAAAAACAACAACTCAATTTTCCCCAAATATGGCCCTAGTGTGCTGTTTGGCTCCACCACAAGCCTCAGAATAGGAGATTTTGGAGCCCCATTTTTATTAGAATATTTTTTAGGTGCCATTTCAGGTTTGCGGACATCCTAATAAAACCTCATTTTGATAACTACACCCCTTAAAAAAATGCGGGGGGGTGTGATTTATATCAACCCCACAGGTATTTCACAGATGTTTTTTAAGCGTTGTAAAAAATAAATTTTCCATTTTCACAGCCCAATAATAAACAGATTTACCTGAACATGTATAATTTCCACAAGAAATTCGGGAGAAAAAAAGCACTCCAAAATTTGTTAAGCAATTTCTTCCAAGTACAGCAACAATCTATATATGGGTGAAAACTGCTGTTTGGGAGCATTGCAGGGCATATAAGGGAGGGAGCGCTATTTGGCTTCGGCAACGCAGAGTTTGGAATCGTACATTTTGGGCCCACAGGTGTTTCACAGTTATTTTTAGCATTTGGACATGAAAATGGGAGAGGGAGGAGGAGAAAGCAGTTCTGCCAATGTTTTCTTAGCTTCATTTTTACTGCAGTCGCTGTGCTGTATAAATGATATAATAACTTTACTATGCGGTCGCTACAATAACAATTTTATATAGCTTTTTTATGTTTTACTACTTTTACACTATAGAAATGCATTTGTAAAAAATTGCATTTTAATGTCATCATAGACTGAGAGTCATAACTTTTTTATTTTTCTGTATATGGTGCTGATTAAGAACTTGTTTTTTTGCTGGATGAGTTGATGTTTTTCAAAGGTACTATTATGTGTACTATTTTGAGATAAAAATCAAGTAGGTGTGAAAAATAAAATACAGCAACTCAAGTAGTGTGTACTTTTTTATTTTTTTACAACGGTCACCACGTGGTATAACTGACATGATAACTTTTCTCAAAAGGTCAATACAATTACAGAGATACTAAATTTATATATATGTTTTTAGGTTTTACTGGTTTAACACAATAACAAAAACTTAGTCAGAGCTGTCTAAGAGCTTTTTTATGGACCAAACTGACGTTTTCATTGGTACCACTTTGGGATTAATATGACTTTTTGCTGGCGTCCTATTACATTTTATATGCTGCAGGATAAACATTTTTTTTTTATTTGTGGTGTTCATTATGCTGGTTAAATAATGTGACAGATTTATAGGCTAGGTCGTTACACACGCAGCAACAGTAACATGTGTGTGTTATGGATATTAAGGGCCACATGTATGAAAACTGTCTAGGTCTAAAACTCACTTTGTTCTCTGATTGGTGCTATGGACAAAAAAGTGACTTTTAGACCTAGACAGTTTTCATACATGTATCCCTAAATTCTTCTCATTGTCCCTACAGATTATATGAGTGACTAAAGTTTGCAATTTTAATAAGCATGCAAAATGGCCTACAATCAAGTCTCTATCTTGTATGAAGTTCTTCTTTCTCTCTATTAAAACTCAAACTGACATACATTTTCTGTTCTTTGCAAACCTTCCCCTACTTTGTAAGAAAAACAGCATATAAGAAGAAAAACATTGTCAGACACTATGGCTGTGAATCTGTAAATGATGCTGTTTGTTTTTATGAAACCTCTGTAGCAAGGCCGATATATAGGGCAAAAGTCAGCACTCCCACATATTCTGTCATGCACACTAATCACTGACATATTGCATGAATGATTCCAACATTTCAATGCCATTCAAAACTTAAAGAATAATTAAGGGCACTTTCATGCGGTGCATTTTTTTTTGCACTGCAGTCATATGCATATGATACACCTTAAAATAGAGGTTGAGAAGAAGTATCAACAGCACTCAATTTTTTCAAATGCTTGAAAGTGAAATTTTATTACATCAAAGGTGCTCCATACAAGGACAATATCTTAATTTTAAAATAGAGGTTATAATAATGTTTGCACAACTTTTTAATAAACAAGAAAGGGCTGCCTGAATTTTGGTGTCCTTTCCTTTCCAGTAGATGTTACATTCGGGTTTCATTTGGATACTGCACAACGAGGTTAGGAGGACCTTGGAAGCCCCCATATCATGTATATCATGTAGTGCTGTTACAATACAGTGCAGTACATTTCTGTGGTGCACTGTATTATAGTGCTGTCAATCCCCATTTGCTCAGCGTGCTGCTTTGTTAGGCTCCTGGGTTGTCATGGAAGCCAGCAGCACCCACCATCACTTGGTGGGATGCCAATGAAGACAGTGGGAGCTTCTCGCTCTTTCTTTTAGATAAGCGGTCTCAATTTCAGCATTCAAGGGGGTTAAATTTGGCGCATAACCATCTGAAAAAATACAGCACTTGTTGTGGAAAAACCCTTTTACTTTTGCGGGAACACCTTTTTTCCCATTAAGCTTATGGGTACTTTCCCAGTGTGGGGGGTTAAACAACTTTAACTTCAGATTTTTTTTTTCTAGCCACTTTTAAATATTAAAATTCCCAAAAACCGGGAAAAACCCCGGAATGAAATTTTCCTAGCATTATGGAAATCACAGGATTAGAAAAATATGGGAACGAACAAAAGCATCTTGATTTATTCAATATCAAGTATGAGCACTAGGTATAGAAATACATGCACTTACAAGCCTTGGCATGCTATCATTGAGGATATTTATGGTCAAGTAATGTTAAGCCAAGCTGAATGCATTTAGGCACGCAAGTCATCAATATTAGCTGCGGGCAGGTCCTGTGCAATTGCCAACCAATGACATCCCAGATGTGCTTGATGGGAGAATAGTCCGGAGATGCCGCAGGCAAGGGTAACACGTTTAGGTTAGAAGAAGGTAGTGCACTCCAACTTATATGTAGTTACGGGTACTTCAGTGGGAGGACAGAGACTGTATATAATGAAGTCCATGGCCCACCATATGATGTGAGAAAGCAGGACAAAGCAGGACGGAGCTTCTGTCACCGGGCTCTTCCCTTAGCCCCCTTTCTACTTTTTTTTAGATTGAAGATCATGCAAATTTTTTAAGGTTTTTGGGCCCTCTCCCCTTTAAAAGTGATCATAACTGGCTCATTAATGAACAAAAAGCATCACACAATCATCCCACACCACTCAATCCAAGTTTTTACATTTCATGTTGCTGTGGGATAGTGGGCCAGCCTCACTGTGTTTTCTAAGTAAAATCACATGCATGACAGTTGTGAAATGTTTCTTTGTATTATACTGTTTGGCACACAAGATGTTTGCTATGTTCAGTATTCAGTATATGCAAATGAGGGACATGTTATTATAAAATGGCACATTGTTAGCCATCCATTTTGAAAGCGTCTGGAGACTCAGGAAGTGAGAACAGACAGAGACAGAAACTAAGCTATAAAGAACCAGGATTTCACAGTTGTTCCAGAGACAGTGAAACTAAGCTATAAAGAACCAGGATTCACAGTTTGTTCTCAGAGGTCAGAGGAGAGCCTGACTGTCATTTACAGACGCCATGCCAGGAGGAGAGAGAGGAGATGAGAGAACTCCTTGGACAAGGAGGACAGCTGCCAATGATAGAGAGGACTGTCTGCGCCGGTTCATCCACTTCACCCCACAAGGATCTGCACCGGAGGACAGGGATTGCCGGCCATCGTTAAGGTACCTACAGCGGATGGGTGCAACTCACACGCCAACGAAGTCTCAGTGACTGTGAGAAGGCCTGTTATTTAGTTTTTAGTTAGTTTAGGCGTCAGTTACAGGCACAAAAGGGAGGGTTTCACAAATACATCCCTCTGTTTAGGCTTGGTGAGTTCGCATATCGCACCACTAGCTACTTTGAAAACCGGTTCATCTGTGAGGGAATGTTGTGTAACAGTGTGTTTGGGCCAGGGGAAGTGGGTAATTCATTAAGATGGTCGTAAGCTGTGTGGCTGCACCCAGAGGCCCCTGAAACCCCGGCCACCACACACAATTGTTCAATTGGTGACTACGGTATTATGAATGGTAAGTTGGTTAGCGGTCTTTCCGAACCCCCTGGTTTGGTAAAGATTCCGGGCATCAGAGAGTTACACTTCTGGGGGCGCGTCCTGTGCCAGCACAAGAAGGGCCCAGGATACTTCATTTGTAAATTTGATGTTTAGGGGATCTGTTCACCATCTTGTTCCAGAATATTCAGTAAAACAAAAATGTTGTTGAGCTGGTGTTGGACCGTGGCGTGTTTCTTTTCCCGTGACTCGCTGTATATTCCGGTAACCTGCCCTCGGTACTCGGCTTACAATTGGCGTAGTCGTTGCAGGAGACAGCGGATATTATGGACGTTGGAAGCTGCGGCCGGGAGATCTTCCCCGGCGGTCACAATGGCGCCGGCCCAGGGAGCCAAGCTCAGGGTGCCCTACAGTACACACCCAAGTGGACGTTATCGTACCTTTAGGGCCACTATGCAATCCCTTCCCAAATTTAGACGGGAAAAAACATGGATACTGCAGGACTGGACAAGAAAAGGAGTGCAATAGCGCAAAAAAATATGTAACTTAGCTCCGGAAACTGGGGGCCCAGAGATTAAGCCCTGGGGGCCTTTGGAGGGGGGAGTAAGGCGGGACCAGTAATGGTGGCGACCTGAGTTCTGAAAGGGACACGCTGGAGAAAATATTCACGTTGTTGGAAGGGGCCAAAGGGGGGGTTTTTACAAAGTGGTTGCACCTGCGAAGTTCTTTCTTCAACCTGGCCGCACAAAGAGAGGGTGAGACCCTCGTGCAGCTACTCTAATGCCTGCAGGAACTTGAATGAGATAAGGCGGTGCGAGACCCAAGTGGTATCGGGCCTTCCCTGATGAATGTAAGATAAGCTTACTAAGAGACCAGTTCATTGTAGGTACTGTTACAAATGAATCTTACAGGACAAATTGCAGGAGATGACCCGAAAGACGGCTGACCCTGACGTTTTACAGTGTCTACTTAGCCGCTGTAGAAAGGGAAGAGGAAACCCATGCCCCGTGTGGTATTAAAAGCTGTGAGTAGTTACCCAAGCAAGAAAGAGAAGAAACAGAGGGGAGCAGAGTCTTTAACAGATGGTGTGGTCCCGGGCTTTACGAGCAGAGATTGTGAGAGAACTTCGGCTTGAGGTGTCCCAGATGAAGGCATAACGGCCACATAGCCAGAAGTGAACTTCAGGCTTCCCACAGCACCCCTTCAGATCAGCTCCACAACGGGGTCCTACCGCAAGATCGGTCCACCAGGTGTGCAGGAGATATAGGGGGCCCCTCTGCTGGGCTTTGCTAGAGCATGTCAACAGTATTGACACATCGCCAGTGAGTGTCGCGAATGTGTTAGGGCAGAGCCGGGGTTTTAAACTAACAACCGCCGCAGTAGATGAGGCGTCCTGTGGCGGGAGGGCCACAGTAACCAAAGGCCCCTATGCGCGAAGGGGAGTACAATCTTTACGCCAGTAGTCCTGTTATGGAAAGCGGAGTAGAAGGCAGAAAGGTGCCAATGTTAGGTTTGATATGGGTCAGAGTGTACCCTGATGCCCTTAGGAGTTCTTTGAAGACACTTCGGGCACATGATGGAGCCAGAAGATAGGGAAGCGTAATTAGGCTGAGGCAGCCAACAATGGTGAGCTGGATGTGCAAGGGATAGTTTGGATGAAGGTCCCGACTGTTTGGACAAGAAATTGGCAAGGAACGGAGTTTGTGCTAGGTGGATTCACCATACAAGCATGGGATGTGGAGTGTGATCCTGGCGCATGAACGTGCTCGGAGACCTGGATCACAACCTCATCATGCCAAAGCAAGAGGGCCTAAATATTGGCAGCGGGCCACCACGCCACCGGCCCACTCAAGAAGGTCCTAGACAGATGGTTAGGAGCTGTTATAGTCTGCTCAGAGAGCCCCACATTCCGGTCAACCCATTGGGCACGTGAAGGTTTCAGCGAAGAGCCCCGGTCAAGATCACGCGCACGACACGAAAAATTATTGATTTGCTGCAAGAGCTGGGGAACCCAGTACACGAATGTTGAATGGGTGGAAAAGTCTTGGTTGAACAGTCTCCGGAAGCTGTCACAGAAAACCGACAATGGTATCTCGGTGTCCTTGCCAACTGTGGACGAGGGGATGTGTTACCGTGAGATTAGCCTCCAATGTCATGGACCCAGCGAGTTGACAATTCCTGCAAATACACCTACTAGCCGAAGTCCATGCTTCCTGGAGAAGAGATATCTCCCGGCGAGGAGGAGGACATCAACGCTATGGCCCGACAAGTGGTCGGCCTGGACCTATGCAGTGTGCGTCCGAAGGGCGAGCCTCCGACGGGGAATGTGAATGGACGAAAGTGATTCATGGCTCAGATGGGAAATTGACCGCATGACCTGACTCCAGGGCAACAAAAAACAGCTGCTGGAAGATACCCTCTGGGAATTCCAGAGGCGGTTCTCTGAGACTATATGAAGACTTCAGGGTGTGCTTCTACCATCGGAGCATGAAATCCCACAGGGGTTGCCCGCCCATAGAGATCGGTACGAAAAATTTTTTCCCGCCCAAATGTACCAGGAAGTGAAAGGCCTTGGTGGCCAGCAGCGGAGAAACGGGTGTGATTCAAGAGAGTCAACGTCCCTGGGCCGCCCCCAGGTAGTTTTGGTGCGAAAAAAAAGATGGCAGTCTCTGGTTCTGCATAGACTACAGGAAGCTAATGCCCAGACCATTCGCTGTGACCGCCTATCCCCTCCCGCGATTGAAGAGTCGCTGTCCGCTCTAGCACATGCACAGTTCTTTTCGACCCTGCAGGGCCAGCGGATATGGCAGGTACCAGGTGGTGATTAGAAGGATAGGGCCACAAGACAGCTTTCATTCTGCCTATGGGGCTCTACGAGTTCAATGGATGCCGTTTGGGCTTTCCAACGCCCCAGGGACATTCCAGCGGCTGGATGGAACACTGTTCAGGGGATCTTAAGCTTTGGTCGGGGTGCTGATCTACCTGGACGACTGTGGGTTGTGTGTGGTGTTCGGTAATTCTTTTATGTTCGACGACCTCTTCAGAATACTGCGGCAGGTTCTCGGAACGAATACCCGAGGACCATGGGCTTAAGATCAAGCCAAAGAAGTGCCAGCTCTTCCAGCAGAGAAATGGAGTACTTGGGGCAGTTGGTCACTTGGAGAGGGTACAGCCAGGCCCCAGTAAGGTGGAGCAGTCCAAAACTGGCCTCGGCCGTGCTAACTATGAGATGTGCGGGCATTCCTGGACTTGGGCAGGGTATTACCGAAGGTTTATACCACGTTTCGCTCATTTGACGGGCCCCTTAAATGAGTTACTTAGGGAATAATGCTGGGTGTCCAAAGAATCGCCATATTGAGTGGAGGGACCTTTGACAGCATGAGGGCCTTTGAGAGCGGTGAAGAGGCGCTGACCAGTGCTCCAATTCTGGCCTGCCATGCGCGGATTCGACACCCCCTTTTTTCTGTATACTGACGGTAGTCTACATGGGGTTGTGGGTTGATGCCGATGTCCCAAGTTCCAGGAAGGGCGGAGGGATCGTAGAGAGGTAATCTGCCTATGCCTGTCGGTCCTTGCGGGAGTCAGAGCGCAATCCAGGCAATTATAGCCCCACCCAATTCCTTTAAGTTGGATACTGTTAGCCCTGGTGGGGCCCAAGGGACTGAAAGGTTCACAGAGTACCTGACAGGTGCAGAGGTGACTTGTCATGACCGACAACAACCCTTTGGCACATTTGGAGCGAATGCTATGCTTGGAGCACCTCGAGCAGAGATGGGTGTGGCACGACTCTCATAATACCCAATTCCGCATTAAGTTACGGTCAGGGAGGGAAAATGGGAATGCCGTTGATGACCTCTCTCGGGTTCCAATCAGACTACCATCTTGCAGCAATTGATGAGAATTAGAGGAAATGAAATGCCCGGACTTTAGCCAGTTCCTGCGTTCCAGGACGTGGCACACTTAAGATGGGGTTGCGTCTGGGATGCCGTTGGTTGTTGGGAAAGACAGTGGCTGATTGCAGAGGGTCCTGGATGGTTGCCCAGATTTAAGAAAGTGAGGGGTGGGTCAACTCGGGTTCTGGCCACGACCAGTGGTGCAAGGCCCAGCTGATCTCAGAAGGGCTAAAGCTGTTGAGACAGCTGGGATTAGCTTAGTGTTTCCCAGGGTCTTCCGTGCGGACCATATACTTACGATCGGAGTTGCAGGCACTGACAAACAGATTGTTATCGACCCCAGTCATTAGGACCAAGAGGATGCTCGGGATGCACATATAGAATGAGGCGCCCATTTTTGGAGAGTAGAGTGACAAAAACCTCTAAGTGGCTATCATACGACTGGCTAGTTCTGCCCTGACTTGTTAAAGCATGGTGTCTGAAGCTTGCCTCAAGTGTCATACTGTGGTAAGGTAAAGAGCAGCTGCAACAGCGGGCCTCCCGTTACGACCATCCGGACATCTGCGCCCTAGAGCTCCTGATGCATTAACTATTGTGCAGATTGGATACTCTGCCTCTGGGCATTTCGTACTGTTTGGTCACTGGGACAGACCATTTTCACTATGTATGCCGTGGCTGTACCCACTAGGGATCAGACAGCAGAGTCTGCTGCTAGGCGGTCTGCAAGCACTTTATACAGGTGTTTGGGAGCCCATAGAGGATACATTCGACCAATGGGCGTGTTTCCGCAAGGGGCTATAATGAGCGAACTGTTACTCCATTTTGTATGGGATTGAGTGTTCCCGTACGCTACTCCGGTTTCTATCCGCAGGGGAACGGTGCTAGTGATGCGGTTTAACCGCACCCTTATCCAGATGCTGCAGACTTAGAGGACAGCCAGAAGGCTAAGGTGGATGAGTACTCTGCGCCCTGAGCGGATGTGGGCACTATATCAATGGGTGCACTGTACCACGGGCTACTCCCCACACATGTGATGTTGGGGAGAAGGGGTCGAGAGATTGAGGATCTTTCAACGATGCCAGTCCGACAGCACACCAAACCGACCAGTACCACGGCCTGGGCCCAGGAAAGGAAACACCGCCGCCGACTGCGGACGGTTGCATAAGGTTGTTTGGAGAGCGTTCTGAAACAAGTGGTGGGATGCCATCCTAAACCCACCGACTGTGAAGAGAGACAAGTTTTGCCCAGGTTGATCGGGTCATGGTCAGGAGAGAGGCATTCTGGGAAGTTGGATGGGAGGTGGAGAGGCCGTCCGGTCCCATATCTGGTCAAGAGAAGGGTGGGACCCTGCCATCCCAGGTCTATGAGGTTAGAGCGGGTGGGACAGGGGGCCCCATCACAATCTGCACAGAAATTGTTGAGGTGCTGTGATTTTGAAGTGCCCGAAACTACGCCCAAAGTACCTACCCTGTCAGCAGTCTCCACTTCGTTGAGCGAATGGGTGGCTGTCCCATTTTTGCCGGTGTCAACTGAGGGTTCCAGCACTGTGACAATCTTGCACCCAGGGAGATAGTGGAGGGCAACAACTCATATCCCCAGGGAGGTGCCTGAGGCCCCCTGAACCAACAGCGCCCCACGTAGGATGCCCAGATCCAACGTTGGTGTACCCCCCCAGTGCTATGCGCCAAAGACAAGTTCTGTGTGGGGAGGGTTGTCGAGGTACGCCAAACTATCTAGTGGGGGGTGGTATGTGGGATAGTGGGACAGCCTCACTGTGTTTTCTAAGTAAAATTACACATGCATGAAAGGTTGTGAAATCTTTTCTTTGTATTCTACTGGTTTGGACACAAGATGTTGCTGGATGTTCAGTTTCAGTATATGAAATGAGGGGACAGGTTATATGATGGCACATGCACTGCATTTTGAGAAGGATTCTGAGCACTCAGAGGAGAAAGACAGAGGGACAGAAACATAAGCTATAAGAACCCAGGATTCACCAGTTGTTCCAGAGACAGAGGAGAGCCTGGACCTGACTGTCTATACAGATGCCCCATTCTCAGAGAGGGAGAGATAGAGGAGAACTCCTGGACAAAGGAGGACAAGCTGCCAAGATCGAGAGGACTGTCTGCAGCCGGATCATCCAACTTCACCCACAAGGATACTGCACCTAGAGAAACAGGGAATTGGCAGACCATCCTTAAGGTACCTAGCGGATGACGTGAACGCCAACGAGTCAGGACTGTGAGAAGGAGGCCTGATATTGTTTAGTTAGTTTAGGCTCAGTTCAAGCCAAAGAAGGTTTCACAAAATACATCCTCCTGTTTTGGATTTGGAGAGTTCGCTATCGCACCACTAGCTACTTGAAACGGTTCACTGTGAGGGAAAGTTGTGTCACATGTGTGTTTTGGGAGGGAAGTGGGTATAATCATTTAAGTGTGTAAAGCTGCTGGTGCTGCACCACGACCCCCTGCAAATGACCCAATACACAATTGTTCCCATTGGGATTACCGGGTATTAAGAAGGTACGGGGGTTTCGGGCCTTTCCGAACCCCCACGGTTAGATTAAGTTAACGTTGCATCAGAGAGTACTACTTCTGGCGGCGCGCTGTGCCAGCCACAGGGGCCCAGGATACCGTATTTGTAAATTTGTGTTTGGGGGATCTGTTCACCATCTTGATCCAGAAAAGAAAATTCAGTTAATATACAAAACAGTAGATGAGCTGGTGTTGGAGTGTGTTCTTTGTCCGTGACTTCAGCTTCTTTGTATTCGGTAAATCTGCCCTCGGTACTCGGCTTACATTGCATCTTAGCAAAACCTACTACTTCCTTAGTTTGTTCGTCTTGGTGTTACAATTTAAGAGTGTGCCATAGAAGACATAAAGCTCGGTAAAACCTCTAAGTGAGTTTTATAGGTCATGGATATCTGTATTTTAGGGATCATCACCTGTGACTCCAGCCCTGCTGTGACCTCATGCAATAAGGAATATTTCTATTACACATCCTAGTATCTTCCTTTTAATCACAATCCAATTCCAGGTCTTGTCGCATTTACTGTATCACACTACCACCCACCTCTCTGATAAGTGAAAGGGAGCACTCTTCACCTAACCCTTCATCTGAAATGTTCAGCAGCCCTACAATTCCTTGCTATCTTTACTTCTTCCAGTTAACTCCAGAGTAGCATCCTTCCCATTCCACCTACGTTATTGCTGGAAGTCTTGTCATCATCACTTTGTTAGTTTTAACACTTCGGCCTGAGTTTTCTCAATTTGACCAGCTCCTATACAACTGCCTAAGGCTATGTCCACACTGTAATGTGAAAATGCTGTCCAAAATCCGTCAGCATT
This sequence comes from Phyllomedusa bahiana, assembly GCA_025379985.1. NCBI lineage: Eukaryota > Metazoa > Chordata > Amphibia > Anura > Hylidae > Phyllomedusa > Phyllomedusa bahiana. The sequence goes on from JAODAL010008096.1 coordinate 11,539, forward strand.
TTTACAATGCTGGACCGCGCTGCACCGGTGTTTCTTTGTACAATGGAATATACATGTTCAATATTCTATAGACGGTATTAGGTTTAGGAAACCCTCAGCAAAAATAAATCTGCTATAGCACAGATTTTCTATTGAAGTCTACACAGCACCGGATACGGACGGATTCAAAATACTGAATCTTCTAAAAAAAACGACCAAAATCCAGTGCTGTGTAGACATAGCCTTAAAGGAAGTGCCAGCATGGACTATGAAGTTTTCTGAGAAGGGAGGAAGAGATGCATTGATGAAAATGTGTTATGCTCAGCTCCGCTCCTTTGGGATGCCATGAAGCAAGATTTCTCAAAGCAAACTATGAATACATTTCATTAGCAATTTATAACTTTTTCCACTCCAGTTATCTGCGCAAATGTGAAATTGGAGTCATATATATGTGAACATGCTACATGGTATATATAGGAATAGGGATGATACCTTCATTAAGCCCAAATGTGCTGTGACTTTCACCATATGGACAGATGAAAAGGAGGTTGCCTGCAGGATCAGACTACATACTAATAGATTTAAATTTGTAGTCTAAACTATGGACATATAAGGGCCACATGTATGAAACGGTTTTGGTCTAAAACTCACTTTTTTCCCCATAGGTTTCATACATGTGGCCCGTAGAATTATATAGCCACTATAGACAAAAAATATGTTTGTTTTTTGATTCTAGGCTATTTCAAAGCTACTTCATTTTTTATAATATATTAGAACAAGGGGGGCATCCTCTACGTCTTGAGGAATGAAAAGTTTCCTACATAAACATAGAAACAAGGATTCTTTCTGTAAGGCAGTGAGACTGTGGAACTCTCTGCCAGAGGAAATTGTCATGGTGGTATTCACTATCCAGAGTTCAAAAGGGTTGGATGGCATTTCTGAGCGCATAATAATTTAACAGGTTATAGTGTCTAGGATTCTTGGGAGAGGGGTCCATTGATCTAGGGATTTTTCCGATTGCAGATTGGAGTCGGGAAGGAATTTTTCCCTAAAATGTGGGATACAAATTGGCTTCTCACCTCATTGGGGGTTTTTTGCTTCCTCTGGATAACCACACCTTAGCACAACAGGCCTGAACTGGGATTGGACGTCTCGTCTTTTTTCGGCCTTACAAACTATGAAACTATGAAACTATGAGAACAAATTTTTAAAATGTAAATAAAGACTATTACCAAATTCATTGCTGTTCCATTTCAAAGTTAGAGCAGTTCCTATTTACTTGTATACATAAGCTTCTCATTACCCAACCACCTTTCTCTGCTCAAGTAGTGACCGGACTGGTGATGTCACTCCCTGATGTCTCATCAGCTGGAGCATGGAGCTAATCAGTCTCTGATTTTATCTTTGTACTGAGAAAAACTTTAACCCTTCACAAGTTACTGACCTGGGAGTAGCCATATACTGTCCTGTCAGGTCTGTAGGGAACATTTATGTGTAATAATATCAGAGTCATTCAGCAGCTAACAATGTGTCTTGGCAGCATATAAGTGTTTCTGACTACAAGCTTCTTTCATGACAAATATAGTTCTGCTAGCTCACATTTATAGCCGACATGCTGCTGGGACTGTGTCATTGTTTTTAACAATCCCTCAGTAATGTCCTGGTAAAGGCTCAGCTAGGAATAGGAGCAGGCAGAGCTATCATGTCAGTCACTGCCCACAGCCTGCACAGAAGTGTGAGCCAGAAGAGAATGTGAAGAGTGAAAATGGCTACATGCGAAGATGCCTTTAGATTTTACATTGCACCTATTTTTAATGGTCTAAGCACAACATAGAACTAAAGCACACTGCATCTTAGAAAAATGAATAATGCTTTGTAGGTTCTGTGTAGTGATTGAGGGTTCTTCCATATTGTGATTATGCCTGATTCTAGCAGTTTATGACTCATGTATGTAAATTCCCCTACACCTCAGAAACACACTGGGCCAAATTTTAGTAATGAGAATTTTGTCAGAATTCTGGTGCAGTTTGTGCCAAAATACAGGTTTACAAGCTTTACACTACATGTATTATGTGTATTAGACACTTCTATGCCTTGTCAGACCAAAGGGCATGTGGCTTCATAGGAAGGGCTTAGCTTAATATGCAACACCATGTGCCAATATTTTGGCACAATCAGTGGCATAAAAGAAGCCATCTAGTAGAAGGTGTAAGCTCAGTCTAAACTGTCTAAACACACCTGATTTATCAACACCATCATGCAATGTAAAGGGAAACTATTACCGATATTGTTTTTTAACTAATTAAAATCAGATACTGACATTATTTTCTTCATAGCTGTTTTAATTTTCTGATTAGTAGATTTTTAAATTCTGATGCCTGTGTATGAGTATGGGGGAAGCCATCGTACCTGAGCTGCATTTAACAGCATTTAGAGAGATACTTTACAGCAGCTTTATGGAAATAGGAGCCTGTGAACAGGAGCAGACCCATTGACTTCTATAGGAGAGTTTTCTAGTCTCTGGGACCTGGGAAGAAGTCAGTAGGCAGGGAGGAGGAGCTGTGATATCTATTGTGACTGCTGGATCCTTTGTTATCAATTCACATTGGTATCACCTTTCAGTGTAATCCTGTCTGTGCTGATAATGATGAGACTGCTGAAAAGTTTTCTCTACAGACCAGGAAGTGTCAGAATATTATTAAAAGGGTTTTACCACTAAGTAAAATTAACATGAGAAGCTTGAAAATTAAATACTAAACATTTTCACCATTCATCATTATTAAAAATTCTGCACCGTTCTTGTTTTAGCTGCTCCTTTAGTGATCCATTGTTTACAACTCATCTCCAGGGGATACGACCAGGGCTGAGAGCTCCTCCGTCCTCTTCAGACATGCTCAGACATCACCTCTCCTCTCAGACAGCTACTGAGTGTTCAACCCCAGCTGCTGTCATTCTACTTCTGTCCTCTGTACTCTTTAGCAATTAGTCAAACAATGCAATTAAATAAATAAAAAAAGAAACCTCAATCAGGTTTGTGCATTGATAAAGAGAAATAAAATCCACAGATTTGGTTTCTGCAGGCATTTGAACCGAGGACCCTTGTGCTGCAAGGCAAAAACTTAACCTCTAAACTACATTGTAGCTACTCACAGCTCTATACATAAACAGACCTTTCTTTAACTACAGAGAGGAAAGGCCTGGTGATGTCATCCTGCTGGGTCACATGATATGCAATTCAAACAAATCACACATGCCCCCTTCTGAGCATACAGAGCTGAAGAGCTGGATGCAGGAGGTATGACATGAGATCGTGGCAAAACTCCTTTAAGCCTAGTGGACAAAGTGAAAACTGCAGGATTTGTAAAAAAAATTGTGATATAAAAAAGGGTTATGTTTTGACGACCTATTCCCTTTAAGACTGTCTAGTCTAAGTTTACAGCCTATAACGATTAGACAGTATTAATAAATCTGCTCTAATGTTTGTATAGGGAATCCCCCCCCCCCCTGCACTGCAATAGGACAAGTGGAACTTTTATTCATTATACCACCTACAAAAAGCTCCTTAGCTACACCTGATCATTTATATCCTTTCTCTCAGATATTGTTGCTGTAGTTGATATCTAATCCCCCTTTCCCCACACTTATAAATTACTGTAAATCCATAAGAAAACGCTACTTGGGTCCTTATATACCTTAATTGCAGAAATTCTAGTGTCACTGTTTTTCTGTTTCTTTCATTTCAGGGTTGCCTCCGTTCTCTGCTGCTTTCCCAGGATGCTGCTGCTGGATGTATATTGTCTATAGACAGCCTTCCTCTTTCTCCTATAGGTCTGTTGCCCATACACTGCCTTGCTAAAGTGAGTTGGTGCCATCTTGTGGCTTTTGGCAGCTGTTGCAGATTTTTTTGCATCACCAAGTTGTTTTTATTCTAGATCTTTATCATTGACAATGTGGAGAACATACAACGGGAAATGAGACCTTCTTAAGGGTATGTTCACACGGCTTATTGCGATGCGTGCAGTACGCGCCAAAATACGCTGGGTGTTTTGGAAGAGCGTAATTCCAAACCACAGGGGGCCCCCATAGACATGCATTGTCAGCAGCGCTTAAGCGCCGCAAACAATTGACATGTCATTTCTCTCCCCAGGCGTACTATATGATTGTATTGTATGCACGGGGTGACGACACGTAATTCATAGTTTTCTATGAGAGCTATGGATTACCGTAATTGCAGCGCCCATTTTGCCGCGTATAAAGCGCAATACGCGGCGAAATGTGCACGCAAATACATGGCAGAATAAGCCGTGTAAACATACCCTAACTGTCCAGAGAACTCTATTCCCAGAGAACACTTCTTCAATCACAGGGTGATTGATGAGATTACTCCTTCATCCTAAGATTAAGAAAAATCTTGGAAGCAATTCATATTTAATATAAAAAAAAAAATCTAAAACACCAATGGTGTTGTAGTGGAAGGCACTGGATTAAGCTCACAAGAAAAATGTAAGATAATGTACCCTATAAGGTGTGGGGGTAAAGGCGGGGATAGTTCTCTCTATCACCAAAAGTAAAAGAAAATTCTTGAATCATCTATTCTAAAATCTATGGCAGTGTGTAATAGGTGAACTAACATGGCAGCTATAGAAGCCTGTATGAGGTCTACAGCTGCCATAGTAACCGATTATCACCGTGCGCTTATACACCGCAGCATGTGAGCCCACTTAATACACTCTTCAACACCCCTTTATTTAGGATTCTTTGTTTTAAAAAATTGAGAATAGAAAGTTTTAGAAAATATATTGTCTTGCAATGTCCTGAGTTATAGCCATTTACAGTTTGCCTATGTTCATGCCATGCCTGGAAACCACATTTAGCACATGTGCCGAGAACAGTTCTCAATACGAAGAAATATTTCCATAGGATAAATTTATATTACCTCACCGCACTTTATTAGGTCCCACCATCTATAAGGGGTTGGACCCCTTTTCCCTTCAGTTTTGCCTCAATTCTTCGTGGCAAAATTTAAACAAGGTGCTGGAAGTTTCCCTCAAGATTTTGGTCCAATTGACATAGGGCATCACACATTGCCGCAGATTTGGCTGCACATCTGTGCGAATTTTCCCCTTCCACCAATCCCAAAGATGCTCTATTGGATTGAATCTGGGGGATGTGGACCCTTTTGAGTACAGTGAACTCATTTCATGTTAAAAGAAACCAGTCTGAGATATTCAGCTTTTGACAGGGGCCAAAATTACCCTGCTGAAAGTGCCTCATTTTGTTGGGGACATTGTGGTATAAGGGATGGACATGGTCGCCAATACTCAGGTAGGCTGTAGCGTTGAAAGATGCTCAATTGGTCCAAGGGGCCCCAAAGATGCCAAAAAAAATATTCCCCACACCATGACACCCCCAAACCCCCCAGCCTAAAAAGTTGATACAAGGCGGGTGGATCCATGCTTTTTTGTTTTTGACCCCAAAAAAATTGACCCTACCATCCGAATGCGCAGCAGAAATCGAGAATCATCAGACCAGGCAACGTTTTTTCCAATCTTCTCCTTTTTTCCAATTTCGAGAGCTTGGGCAAATTGGACCTATTTCTGTTCTTAGCTTTAAAGGGTGGGACCCCCCGGGTGGTCTTCTTGCTGTGCCATCTGCCCAAAGTTCGCCGTACTGTGCGTTCAAGATCTTTCTGCCTACCTTGGTTTTAACGGGTGGCTTTTTTGAGTCACGTTGCCTTTCTATCAGCCGAACCAGTCTGCCCCTTTCCTTGACCTCTGGGGGATCAAAAGGCATTTCCGCCCAAGGGTGCCGGGCCACTGGATGTTTTTTCTTTTTTCGGCCATTCTCTTAAACCCTAGAGATGGTTGTGCGGGAAAATCCCAGGAGATCAGCAGTTTTTTGAAATACTCAGACCCCCTTCTGGGACCAACAACCATGCCCCCGTTCAAAGGGACTCAAACACCCTTTCTTCCCCCTACTGAAAGTCGGGTTTGAAATGCAGGAGATTGTCTTACCAGTCTACATGCCCAAATGCACGAGTTGCCGCCATTGATTGGTGATTAGAAATTTAAATGTTTAAGGCAGTTGGGAAAAGGTGTACTTAATAAAGTGGCGGTGATGTGTTTTATTTATTATAAAAGTTCCTCCCTACAGTACCTTCGAAAGTATTCAGCCCCCTTTAACTTTCAACCCTTTTTCCACATAGGCTTCAAAATAAAGATATAAAATTTTTATTTTTTTGTGAAGAAAACAACAACAAGGGGAACAATTGTATGTGGAAAGAAATGTATTGGATATTTTAAAAAATAAAAAAACCCAAAAAACTGAAAATGGGCGTGAAAAATTGTCGGCCCCCCTTTCTTTCAGTGCCCAACTCCTCCAGAAGTTCAGGAGGATCCTGAAGATCCAATTTTGGGCCCCTAAAGACTGATGATGATAAATAAAACCCCCTGTGTGTAATCAAGTCTCCATCAAAAATTTTTCCTGCTCTGCGATAGTCTCAGGGTTCTTTTAAAAAGTGCAGAGAGCTCATGAAGACAAGGCCCCAAACCAGGCAGGTCCATAAAACTGTTGTGGAAAAGTTTAAAGCTGGATTTGGTGCAAAAACTTTTTCCCCCAAACTTTTAAACATCCAAGGGAAAACTGTGCAAGCGACATATTGAAATGGAAGGAGTATCAGTCCCCTCAAATCTACCAAAACACCAGCCGTCCCTCTAAACTTTATCTCAAAAAGGAGAAGATGATCAGAGATGCAGCCAAGAGGCCCATGATCACTTGGATGAACTGGGGAGATTAAAAATATAGGGGAGGGCTGCCATGGACAACAATCATCGACACCAAAAATCTGGCCTTTATGGAAGAGTGGCAAGAAGAAAGCCATTTCTCAAAGATATTTAAAAAAAGTCTAATTTAAAGTTTGCCACAAGCCCCCTGGAGACACCAAACCTGTGGAAAAAAAGGGCTTGCTAGATGAAACCCAAAAACAAATTTTTTGGGCCCACAATGCAAAACGTATGTTTGGCGAAAAAAGAAACACAGTCATCACCCTAAACCCCCACCATCCCCCTGTCACACATGGTGGGGGGCCCGCATCATGGTTTGGGCTTTTTTTCAGGGGACAGGGAAGATGGTTAAAAATTGATGGGTAGAGGATGGAAAGCCAAAAAACAGGACATTCTGGAAAAAAAAACCTGTTGGAGTCGCAAAATACCTGAAAATGGGACGGAATTTCTCTTCAACAAACGACCCCAAACTAAACAAAATCTACAATGGAAGGTTCCCCAAATAAACTTTCCCAGGGTTTAAATGGCCAATTCACAGCCCGATTTAAACCAATGGAAAAATCTGTGGAAAGAGCTGAAAAAAATGTGGTACAAATGTCTCCATCCAACCTACTGAGCCCCAGTGTTCACAAACGCTCTCCACCCAAACCTCCTGAGTCCGCTGTTCACAAAACGCTCTCCATCCAAACCTCATGAGCTCCGGTTAAAAAAACGTCTCCACCCAACCTCACGGCCCCAAGCTGTTCAAAAACGCTTTCCACCCAAACCTCTGAGCTCCAGCTTTTTTTCCAAAGGAGAATGGGCAAGAATTTCAGTCTTCGATGTAAAAAAACTGATAGAGAAAACCCCCCAAGCGCTTGCGCTTAATGCAGCAAAAAGGTGGTGCTACAAAGTTTTAAATTTTAAGTTTAAAATACCCAATCTTTTTTGTTCCACTTCCCAAAAATTTGTGTCCCACCCCGTTGTTGAATCTTCACAAATTTTTTTTTTTCTTTATGTTTGAAAACCTGAAAAAGTGGCAAAAGGTTGAAAAAATTCAAGGTGGCCCCAGTACTTTCGCAAGGACTGTATAAAAAAGAAACAATTTTTATGTTTTTTTCATTCTAAAAAGAAACAGAATAAACCCTTTCCCCTTTTAGGTCAATTGGAACCAAAATTTTTTTATTTGCAAATACCCCGAAAATGACAGAGAGAGAAATTTTAAAGGGATTTTTTATTTTGCAAGTCAAAGTTTCATACATTTATAGTATGTGGTGTATTTGTTAACTTTGGGTCGATGTTTTGGATTCCTTCCACAAGCTTCTCAAATATTGGCAGGAATTTTTGGCCCATTCCTCCTGCAGAACTGGTGTAAACTGGGGCCATTTTGTAGGTCACTTTGCTCGCACCTGCCTTTTCAGCTTTGCCCATAAATTTTCAATAGGATTGAGATCAGGACTTTGTGATGGTCACTCCAAAACATTGACTTGGTTATCCTGGTTGGTTATGAGATAGTGAGAAAACTTCTGGTTTCCACTGTATATATATAAAGCGGGTGGCTGTTAACAATTGACAGCCTTAACACACGCTGCTCTTTGCAGCTTTGTTGAAACAGCTAGCTAGGACAGTGAGCTTTTCTTGCATATAGTTCCTGTATTGGATATCTGGGGAATAGTAAATGCAGATGTGGACTAAAAAGGAATATATCATTTATCATGTACCACTTGTGTTGCCATGATGTACCATGGTATGGACTCTACCTTTAAAGGTGTCCTGTGGTATCTGGCAAAAAGACATTAGCAGCAGATCCTATAGAGGGGTTGGACCATAAATAACATTGATCTCCTATCCAGTGCTGGGACAAGGTATTTTGGTGCCCTAGGCAAATAGGTCATGTAGTGCCCCACAACTCCCCTCCCAATGTAAAATTTAGCTCACTCCATACCTATTTGCGTCCCCTGCCTGGGATGAAGTGGAGCCCTAGGCGATCGCCTACCTTCGCATACCCGTCGTCCCGGCCCTGCTCCTATCTGCAGGATATAGAATACATTTCGGATGAATGGGGATCTGACTGCTAGGAACTCCACTAATCACAAGAATGAGTGCCCCAAAACCCCTGTGTTAGGCGGAGTCTACACAGCACAGGTTTTCCTTCGGATTTTTGGCGAATTCAGTATTTTGAATCTGCCAAAAATCAGACGGTATTCTATGCAGCATAGACAGCAATGAAATCATCGTGTTATAGTCTATACAGCATGGATTTTTTACCACCAGTTAAAATCTGGCAGAATATGCTGCATGTTGTATATTCCACAGGATTCCGCCAGATTGCCATCGGAATCCCATTCATTCAATTGTACGAGGCCCGACGGCAAATCCGAAAACCGACCGCGGCTTTTGCACAAATTTGCACCAAAAACCACGGTCCTGCAAATGTCAAAATGCTGTTGGAGTTTGGATGGCGTATTGACATTTGCTGCGTCTTACTGGCGAAGACACTGTTGCCTTCAATGTTGATAGAATTGTCTGTGGATAGGAGATACATGTTTTTTGTGGTCCTGTAAGCTGAAAGTTGAGACTCCATACATTGGACTTGTTTTTCTGGCACATCCCACAGATGTTCTACAGATTGAGATCTAAGGAATTTGGAGGCCAAGTCAAGTAAATTCTTTATTATATTTAGAGATGGGCGAATTACCCGAAATTAGTTTCGTTCACTTCGCCGAATTTCTCGGCAAAAAATAACTTCGTTCCGAATTACTTCGAGACAAATCACGTTAAAAAACAGCTATTTCCAGGCTGCACAGAGCCTGCAGGGTGCTGTAGAACGTTGTGCCATGCTTAAATATGCAGAGGGAGCTTGGTTTGGTCTTCATACAATGTTGTTTTTTAGTATGACACCACGATGACTGGCCGCCGCTCTTAGAAGTGCTTCACTATAAAATTCCCTGGGCACTTAAGAGGGCAAAACTGACCAAAAAACTGAAGCGGGAATGTTGCCTGATAAAGTCATGCCAGAGAAAGCTGGAAAAAAACAAGCTGAGAGCTCAGGTGGCAACATTAGTGACAGAGTGTGGAGGTGACGGCGCTAGCCACAGCAGCATGAGGTCAGACAGTGGCACAATGACATTCTGGAGGTGGCAAAAAACAGGAATAGGTCACAGAGTGGCACAATGACACAGTGTGGAGGTCACGGCAGCAGCAGCATGAGGTCAGACAGTGGCACAATGACAGAGTGTGTAGGTCACGGCATCAGCCACAGCAGCAGCATGAGGTCAGACGGTGGCACAATGACATAGTGTGAAGGTCACTGCAGCAGCAGCATGAGGTCAGGCAGAGGCACAATGACATTCTCGAGGTGGCAAAAACAGGAGTAGGCCAGAGAGTGGGACAATGACACAGTGTGGAGGTCACGGCAGCAGCCACAGCAGCAGCATGAGGTCAGGCAGTGGCACAATGACATTCTGGAGGTGGCAAAAACAGGAGTAGGCCACAGAGTGGGACAATGACACAGTGTGGAGGTCACGGCAGCAGCCACAGCAGCAGCATGAGGTCAGACAGGGGCACAATGACAGGGTGGGGGGTGGGTGGAAATCCCCATCCCTGGTAAAGTAGTTGGGTGGCAGATGGGAAACTGTCAGCGTGTTGGCATCAGGCGGGGGCGGAATCAGAATAGTGGCTGAGGTAGGTATTTGAACCCAGACTCATTTCTCAATTTTGGTTAGGCCGTCTGGCTGTTTGTAGTTGACGCCAAAGGGTTTTTGGGGTTGGAAATCCGGGCCATCCACGCCTTTTCATCTTACAAAGGTCAGTTTTCCCACATTTCCCGTGGACAAGGGGGTTCCCCTTGGGGTAACGTGGCCCCCCGCCCCCGAAAAACCCCTTGATGCCACACTATGGCCGGGCAGGACATTTTCTCCATGAAATCGAAGTTGGGGCCCAACCCATTTTGGTTGCCCAGTAGTCCAGCGGATTTCTAAGGGGGTGGCGGTCTGTCCAAGTGGGCCCACCCCTTTGGGTTTCAGGGACTGTAGGTCCGCTGCGGGCATACCCTCCCCTAGGCGGTGAAGGAGTTCTAAATCAGTGACCAGACTTGGGTTACGCTGAGGGAGCGGTAGCCCCAAACCCCCCACCCCCCCAGCAGCCGCGCAGTAGTACGTGGCGCTGGGGAAACCCCCCGGTAGACCTGTAGAGGAGGGACGATGCGCCATGGGCAGCGGCCACTGATTACGGAGGATTTCCCAAAAGTATTTGATTTGTCCCCCCTTCAATAGGGGGGAAAAAGGCCCCCATTTTGGCCCGGTAGCGAGGGCCCAAATTAGGGGGAAAAGCCAGAAGTCTCCTCTGCCGGATGCTGACTTTGGGCTGTCACTAGCCAGGAAAATTAAGCATTCGCGGGGCCATTGCACAAGTGCTCGAGGGGGCTCCCTGCCTCCTTTCCATGTATACTGCCACGGTGCTTGGGGGTCTCTGCCTCGTTTTCCTCATTCCATCCATCCTCCAGCTGCTCCTGCTCCCCCTCTTTTCACCGGGGTAGAAAATCCACTCATTTCACCAGACAATGCTTCTCTCCAATGTCCTCCTCCCCCTTTTTGAGTCCCCCCCGGGGACCATGTGGCCCAGAGATGTAGTCCCACTTTCCCCACCCCTCCCCAGACAGTTTTTTTCAGCTCTGTTCCAGGACTTGAAGCAGTGGAATGACGTTTTTCCCCCGTAGTCCTGGGACTGAAAAAATAAAGTGCCTCTCGAATGGCCTAAACAAACGGCGGTGTCACGCATGAGCCCCAAATGGTGACATCAAAGTTCACAGGGGAGTATTCTGTCTGCCTGGATCATAAAAAATGTTAAGGGGCCTTCTTTTTTCATACTCGGTCAAAACATGTGCAGGCTGGAAATTTCCAACGGGTGGAAACATGTATATCAGAGGGGTTGGGGGGGGCCGTTCTGCCGTGAAAACTCAAGGAGGGTGTTCCTGGCTTTGTACGAATGGATAAAGTGCATGCACAGTTTCCTGGTCTTTTTCAGAATGTTCAAAGATCGGTGGAAGATTTTCGGGAATTTTTCCCAAAACCCAGATTGAACGGCGCCCATGCAGGGGCAGGACCATCCCCCCTCATGCAGGCGGAACCATGTTCCCCCCCATTGTCCGTCCCCAGGTTTCCCGATTTGCATTTGGGCGCGGAGAAAGCCACACATCGATTTCTTGCTGCATGACCGGGCGTTCTCCCTGTGTCCTTCTCCCGAGGCAAGCCATGTGAATGGTGACACCGCTGGCCTAAATGTGGTTGATGGAGCAGTATTGGGAGGCTGAGAGGGTGGTGGTGGTGGAGGAGGAGGAGGCGGACTTGGCCCGCAGGGAGCAGCAGTTTGACAACGGGGGAGGAGAAAGCGGCGTCTCCTGCCCAAAGTTGTTGGTGTGCCGGGGGCGGAAGCACTTCCCCCAGTGGTCATAAAGGGGCATGACGGGGCCCTGACGTATTCAGCTCCAGACGCCGGGGCGCCGTGCACCTTGGAACAAACCGATAAGCTAAGGACTGGCCCACCTTTTTTCTACATATTTATGAAGTGTGGTATGCCTTTTTGGAAAAGAAATTAGGCCCTTGGAACTCTCCATCTGGGCCGGGGCACAACCCATTAGTTTCTAAATGGTGCAGTCCCCCTTTTGGAAAGGGGGGACTGCAGTACCAACAATTGGACAGGAGCACGGTCAGTGCTGCCCCCTTAGGAGGGTTGGGGATGCATACTGTTGTCTCTTTGCAATCCCCTCGTGAACGACTGCGGGCGCCTGAGTCGGGGAGCGGGAGCATCTGGCCCGGGAGATGATGTCAAAAGGAAACAGCTCCCCTTTTGCGAGGTGGTGGGGGCCTTGACTGGCTGCAATGCAGGGTGCCCTGTGACTGCGCTGCTGCTGTTGCTGCGGGGCAGGATGGAACACCACATCGGGCCCCGTTTCTCCAGGGGCCCCCGGATGGGACGCTGCATGTGTTTACGCCGGGGCCCTGGTGCCCAACGTTAGCTCCCTGGCCTTGCTTACTTTCTGCTTACGTTCTACTTTACCCCTTCGGCTCCTCCAGGTCTTAGAAAGAACTGCCCCACCCCCGAGGGATCGGATTTTACCCCCAAACGTCCGCACTGGGGACTCTGTCGCGCTGCCTCGCTGATCCCCCTTGCGAACCTTTTTTGGACCTGCGGGAGGGGTTTTTTTTCCCCCTGGCCGCTTGGCTCCGACCCCACACTGCTGCTATCCTCTGATCCGGGCCCACGACCCACTTCTGGCTGCGCCGCTGCTGATGCGCAAACTGGCCCTCTTCTCCTGACATGATGAAGCCCTTGCCCACCCGGCTCCCAAATGCGGGCGGCACATCATATCTATTGTGTTTCATGTCAATGTGTCCTCATCACCGGGGCTTGGTATGCAAGCTGACCCCTCACAACTGACCTCCCTGCCACTTCCCAAAATCTATACTTTGCCGCCTACTGCAAGAGCAGGGGGTATTGGCCCATTTCTTCGCTCCAAGTGTGTGATGCCCTCCTCAAAAATTTTCATCCCCATATAGTGGAAAAAAGGGCCCCGACCACATAGTGATCTTGGCTATGGGGAAACCGGATGGGCCAGAGGTGGGTTTTAGGACAGTTGAGGGCCTTGACCCCTCCCGGGCCAGCCAACAAGGGGGTGTCTGACTTCCCCCCCGATCTTGGTGGGGGGTTTTCAATGTCATCTGGAGGAAATGGATGACCCAGTCAACCAAACAAGAAACATTGTGTTGTAGTCAGTACACGGCCCCCTAGATACAGCGGGTTGTGGCCCCACCCGGGGCCCCCGCTGCGACGTCCCCTTGCTGTGTGCGACCTGCTCCAGGAATGTTTGGCCTCTGCCACTCGCAGGTGAAGGCCTGCCACCTCTCTGTCTGACTACTGTTTTTTTTAAAATTACAGACACTGTTTGATGAAGATACTGTAAGATAACTACCAAACCCTGTATTTGACGCCAAAAAGAACCCCCTAAGAAAAACTTTGGGTAACCCTTGGATATAAAATTTCGCTCCACAAATGGGGAGGAAAAAAATTGACTTGTATGTCCTCTAAAAAAATCTGTGTATTTTACTGAATATAAAAGCACAAACGCTTAATTAAAACCTTCGGTATGAATTATGTACAGAATTTTTCTGTGGGGTGAAAACAAAGTTTCTTTTACTAGTACAACGCAGAACAACCTTAATTAACCCCCGGATGTAAATTGCGCCAAACAATTTTGGGCACCACAAATGTCTTTGTAGGGGGTTACAATTGCTGGTTTTTTACGCCCAAAAAACAAAAGATAAAATTGTAATTAACCTTTGTTGTGAATTTTGCTCGGAAAAATGTATATATTTTGGCGGAAAATGAGGTTTTGGGGTCAGCACACAGCAAAACAACGCTTAATAACCCCCGGATGTAAAAATTTCGCAAAAGAATTGAGCCCCCACAAATAGTAGCTTTGAGCTGTTCAATTGCGTTTTCTACGCCACACAACAAGAGATAAAATTTAATTAAAATCACTTGTGAATTATGCTAAGGAAAAAGTATATTTTTTGGCGTTGAAAAAAATGGTTTTTGGGTCAGCACACCAGCAAAACAACGCTTAATTAACCCCTGGAATGTAAAAATTTGGCCAAACAATTTGGGGCCCCCAAAATAGTAGCTTTGTAGTGTGTTACAATTGCTTTTTTTTACCCACACAACAAAAAAAAAAAACAAGCTTAAATTTAACCCCCGGATGTAATTTGCGCAAAAGAATTGAGCAGCCAAAAAAGAAGTGGTATTTTTTTTGTAAAAACGCTGTTCTTTAAATGAATACAACAGGAACTGGCTTAGATCCCACTTGGATATTGAATGTATATGCAGCTGCAGTGGACGCACACTGGATTTCAGATCCAATCCCCAAAAAAAAATCAAAAATGGAACATTAAGAAACAGTCTCTAAAGAACAAGCTGAGACACCCCACAGAAATCGCTAATAAAAATCAATTCTTCGTAACAATCAGCCGCGGCAGCACCTTCCCTGATCAGTACAGTGAGAGAGTGTTGAGCTCCCGGCGTCGCTCCTGGACTTATATAGTGTGGTGGACGTCACAGAATCCCGCCGGTCTCTGATTGGCTTCATCTCTGCACATGTCATGCAGGCAAATGCCCTTTTTCCTCCCAGGTGCTTTGCCCCATGTAGCGCCATGTGCTCCGCAGCCATTTTATCAATCAAAAGCACACTTCGTTCACCCGAAGTACCCCAAAGTTCGACTTCGTTCCGAACCGAAGTTTTCCTGAAATTCTAAACGAATTCCACTTCATTAGAATCGATTCGCCCATCTCTAATTATATTCTTCAAACTGTTTCTTGAACAATTTCTGCAGTGTGGCAGGATAATCCTGCTGAAAGAGGCCACTTGCATCGGGGAAATGGTTACCATGAAGATGTATACTTGCTTTATTTAGTTAGGTGGTGTGTGTCAAAGTAACACCCCCATGAATGTCAAGACCTAAAGTTTCCTGATCATTGCACAAAGCATCACAAAGGCCTTCCTCCCATAGGGCAGCCTTGGACCATCTTTTGCCCAGGTAAATAACTCACATGCACACCACTGTCCACAGGATGTAAAAGTATCTGCAGCACCATATGCAGCAAACTGTGATGCATTTGTTCTGCAGTAGCACTTTTGTGGGATCAGACCAGACAGGCTAGTTTTTGTTCCCCACATGCATAAGTGAGCCCTGGGCACTAATAACCTAGCAGCTTTCAATAGGTACTAACTACTGATAGGTTGTCACGGGTATCTTAAGCCATACTGACTGCAGTGAATCGCACAGCTGCTGGAGGGTGCATGGGAGAAGGTTCCATAGAGGAAGCAAGATTATTGAGGTGGTCCAGCAGATGCTCAATTGTGGAATTAGGGACCTAGGGTAGTACTGGGAAGCCTTGGTCATGGTATTCCAATCAATGACAGAAATTTCTAGCTGTGTGACATGTCACATTGTCTTGCTACAGGAACTCAAGGATGAATTCATGTCAAATCAGTTGACAGTGTCTTCCACATGGATGAGTGGGCCAGAGAATGGTCCAAAAATATTTCCCAAATCAAAGCACTGCAACCACCAGCTTCTTTTCTTCCAGCAATGACTGTAAAGTGTTTGTTTTCAATGTTTCATGCCAACGTCCATCCTTTTCAATGTAGCAGAAAAAAGGGGCTCATCAGAGACGGCAACCATTTGCCAATTAATGTAGGTCCAATCCCGATACCACTGTGAAAATTGAAGACTTTTTTTGCCAATGCATTATTATCAGAGGTAGGCTGATCATGGTTTTGCTTCAGAGCCCCATATGCAGAAGGGTTGCTGAACTGTTTTAGCACACTTATGTTAGTCTACTGGTACATTTTGGCAAAGAGCTGCTCCACTGCAGCATATTGGTCCATCCACACGCACCTTTGTAGCCAACATTCTCGTCCCACATCACTGACACGTGGTGCTCTGCAGTGTCCATGTTCCTTATTTACAATGAAAGCTAAATAATGAACAGCACCACCATAGATCTGCATAGAGTGCATGCTGCTATGCCAAAAAAATGACTACTAACTAAGCCTTACAAACAGAGCGCCCCTTTCATTTCATATAATGGTCTGGAAAGATGAGAGGAGCACTCTGGTTGGTTGCTATGGGCAACAAAGAGAGTTTTAGACCTACACAGTTTTCATACATGTGGCAATAGATAACTATATGGCACAGACCAAAAGTTGCATATCAAAATCACATCTATATTAATAAGACAATATTCAAATCTGAAAAGTGGATACAAAAATATTAAAAACACTTAAAAACGACAAAAATCTAGCAAATCATTCCATGTAAAAGACTAAAATACCCAAATTCTGGAAATGGAAATTGGTAAATGTCATACACATGATCACAAATATTGTAATATTTCAATGGCACAAAAGGAGAAAACAGAAGAGCAATCTCACCAAATAAAGTCCATTTGAGTCCGCTGGAATATTTGGTGATATTTCTCTTCTGTTTTCCCTTTCTTCTACGTAGTGGTGCTTACTTGCAATGGTACCATTTGTCCACCGTCAATACACTTTCACCACAGGAGCAAGCGAAGAGTTTATAAGCGCCGCAGTTTAAGAAATAGCGCCCCACTTGGCCTGAAAGCCAATAATCCTCCCTCTTCTGCAACTCTGATAAGTCGACCCTTTTACCCACACACCTGATGTACCCACCAAGCCAGCTCATATGTGACGTCCTCGTGAGCTTCGCGGTGCGAACATTGAAAGTAGGAAGTGGTCACAATAACATGACTCTACTGTGTATATATGGTGGTCAGGTGAACATACACTTTTTTATCAACTCCTCTGTTTTTAACATTCTCAAAACAGTGCCACTCTTTTGCATGGAGCTTAATCTCCTTCCTGTGGAAGGATCAGAGCAGCAGTTCCCTACACAACCCCTGACATATACAGTGCAGACCCCTTTTACCTAGTCTTGGACAACCCCTTTAAGCACAACATGTTGTAGTCAATTGCTTTTACTCACATAAACATGTTCCTATTTGAATATATACATTAAATTCTACCACATTCATCTACAGTTAAATATTCCCATTCCCATACATAAATCACCCTGATTATCACAAACAATAATTTAAATTCCAGTCTAACCTTTTGTTTATTCCAAACATGAAAGACCTCTGCTGACATATCCTAAATCACTCGTTACATTCTGCCAAAATATTTGCTATGGTCTTTTATCGCATCAAGTTATTGTGTTTTTACTTCCTCTGAAGGAGTCTTTCCTGCTACATCGGAAGATGCTGGATTGTCCATTGAGGGTGGTACACCTTTGGTAGATGTCTCACCCACTGAAGCAGCTCTGGATAGTGCTTCCTTAGCAGGGCTGCTTCCCAAAGAGCCACCTTCCAGCTCTGTTGCAGATGGGTCATTCTGGATTTCAGATTCTTCTTGAGCTTTTGTAACAGAAGAAGATTCTATTTTGTCAGGTTTCGCAAACAGAAATTCCCACCTGCTCAGGCAGTTTTCTGGGTTTTTTTTCAAAGATTTGGCTTCGGAGGGAAACCACGGTGCCATGCAGTCATGAACCAGGTCTGGTATTTCCAGCTCCAATTTCTTTAGCTTTTCCTGGTATTCCTGCTGAAGGTCTGTTTGTGTCTGTAAGAAACAGAGAGAGAAGCAAAAACAGAATGTGACTTTTATGTAGTGGATACAATAGGCCATATATTTGTAAATTATTGCAGTAATTTTCATGTGTGATGGCCCCTCCTGATCCAAATAATTCTGTAAATCCAGTGACCTCCCTTGCAGTCTCTACACAGTTCTTCTTAATCTGTCACAGCTTCAGGCAGTATTTTACGGCTTTATCCACACAATGGATATTTTAATTCTCAATCCGTGAAATACTCGTCTAAAGCCAAAAGTAAATCATTCCCATTGATATCAATAGAAAATATGCGCTGTAGTTCATACAACGCGTATTTTTAGTAGTCGGTTTTTCATCATAAAAAAAATGTAGAACTTTCTATTGATGTCAATAGGGATGGTTAAAAAACCTCATGTAAAACGTGCTCCAAATGTTTGTATGTGGTTTGTAATGTGGATCCACGTCCAAAACGACATAGAATCGAATGGGACTTGTTTCTGGCTGTAAACAACAAGTAAAAAAACCTACCCTAACTCTACATGTAATACCATGTGAAATACTCGTTGAAAACTGCATTGTCCGACGCGGTTCTCAATGGCAGACTCCAACAAGTAGATTTTACTTGTCATGTGAACATACCCTAAAAGTGCTATAAAAACCAAGTATGAAAGAGTCTGTTACCCTGAAAGTATAGAGCATTGACCCCAGGGCCGGGATGATGGGTAGGCGAAGGTACTACTTCACCCCGGGCAGAAAAGGGTGCGCAAGGAGGCATGGAGTGGGCTGAATTTTCCTTTGGGAGTGCCTTACTTGTCTAGGGCACCAGAATATCTTGTCCCAGCCATGCTTGACCCCTACAAAGAGGCATATATATAGTTTGGGACCTGACTGAAAACCTCCATGTTATTTTAGTAGAAAAGCTAACAGTATTGCAATTTAAATATTTTATAAATCTAATGTTATTGTGGGTTTTAGTGTAGCTACTGCTGCTGATTCTTTTGTCTTTTGGGAAATCTGTATTACAGCACCAGAGTCTGTGTCAGTTGTAACAATGTTAAAACTGGAGTTAAATACTCCGGTCTCAATGAAATGTGCAGAGAATATATCAAAGGGGGTTTTCTCACCAAAATAATAAGCTTTAAACATGTAGGGAAAGGGAAATTAAGACTATTTCCAAATACATTGATGTTTTGATTTTGCTTCGTTCTGGACATAACGAAGATTTGTATACAAGTTTCTTTTGATTGCTGACCACCTCTCTCTCTTACATGATTACTCCAAGCTGCCCTGTCCAACCATGGTGAGTCACTTCCTGTTGAGTCTTATCACTAGCAAATGAGCTTGTTTACCTAATTAATGACAAGTTTTTTTTTTTAGCTTTTTGCACTACAAATTATAAACCTCCTGTGACTGTCAGGAAGGGCAGAGCTGGTATGCCAATCACTGCTATAGGACCACCCACAGCCTTACCAGAAAGTATGAGTCTTAATCTTTCTATGGCTCAGTGAAACAGCAAGGTAAGAAAACCCCTTTAAGGTTTAATACAATAATTATGTTTGTGCACCTGAAAGAGAAAACTAGACCACCTAGGACCTGGAGCAGGTTTCAGCAATAATATACACCACATTCTTGTGGAAATTCTACTAAATGTATTGGGCTGTGCAAGGTCACACCCCTTATTTGTGCAAAGCTCCAACCCATTTTTTAAAAATCATGAGCTCAGCATAAAACAGCTCAAAGGTCGCAATTTTTCTAGCAAGTGATGGCTGTGCAACAAATTACAACTTTTATCTGCAGGAGCATTGGCATAAATCACTTGTTCCCACGACACGTTTGCAGCTGGTTTTTCAGACAGTTTTTGTCTGCAATCCGGCTGACAAACTTTTACATGGACCTATACAGGAAAACGTGCAGCGGTCCCCAGTGCACAGGTTCTCCGCCCGGTGGTTTTTCAGCCCGCTGGCGGTCCGAAAAGCATTGGTCATGTTCATTCTTCCGACCGGTTTTCGGCCGGAATATTAACATGTGAATTGGAGGGCTTTTCTCTGCTAATAGGGGAGAAAAGCCGTCCCCCTGCGGCCCGAAAACAGTACAAATACTGGTCAGAAAAACCGAGCAGTATTTGTCCTGTGCCATGGGGACGTGGCCTAAGACTGCTCTACCATCCAGCAGTGTCTCATTGCTGGATGCTAGGGCCCTGATGTGCGAGCCAACATGGCAATTCACATGCATTAAGATATCCATTTGTAAAAAGGGTTGTCTCCGTACAAGGATTGCTTTTTATGTTAAAGATCTTGCAAAAAGAAGTCACTTTGCAATATATGTCCATTAACAGTGTCCTACCTATTGCTAGATATCCCCTCTTGTATGGGCTGCTTCAGCTCCTCAGGTCACTATAGCTACAGACCCGGTGTCCTCAGCAGCTCCTTAGGTCGCTATAGCTACAGACCTGTTCAATCTCTTCTGATAGGCTGCCAGCACTGGTTGCTATAGCTACAGACCTGGCTTCTACTGCAGCCTAGTAAAAGCCAGTAAACACGCCCCTGAATTCAAAGTGAAACCAAGAAAACAGGACTGAGGTAAGATGAATCAATGTAGTGAGACAACCTCTTTAAATCCATTTAGTTAATTCTGTATGACTTCTATGAGTAGGGTCGTTTACGGAGAAGTGTAGCCACAGAGGTGCTAGGAAGCAGTCACACCTTAGCCCTGGAACCAGAGCGGGGCTTAAAGACACCAGCAGTATTAGGGCATGCCCCCACGGCACGGGTTTTCGGCCGGTTTTTCAGCCGGTTTGCGGTTTTTCAGACCGCCTGAAATACCGGCCGAAAATGAGCACAATGGTGCTCTATGGAAAACCCATGCAGCAGTCCCTACTGCATGGGTTTTCCGTCCGGCGTTTTTTCCGCCCGCGGTCCGGACGCAAAACATTGTGCAAGCACAATCTTCTGCCCGGTTTCTGGATGGAATCTGTGCTAGCCAATGTGAAGGGAATGGGCTGAAAAGCCGCACCCCCCTCCCCCCCCCGCGACCGTGGGGACGGCCGCAAAACAGGACAAATACCAGCCGGCAAACCGGACGGTATTTGTCCTGTGCCGTGGGAACGCACCCTTAGGGTATGTTCACACGCATTTTCAGGACGTGTTCCGGGCGTAATTGCGTTGCAATGCGCCCTGAAATACACCCTGTATTTACAGTAATCATAGCTCTCATAGAAAGCTATGATTACCTGCTGTCTTCCCCGTCACGTATTGAACGCTGACAGAAAGAAGTGACATGTCAGGGATGATGAAAGTGAATAGGGCCGGCCGGGGGGCACCCTCCCCTGTGCTTTAGAAGAATGCGCTGATCAGCGCGGTCTTCGAAACACACAGCATCTTGTGGCGCGCACAGGTACGCACCGCAAGACGATGTGTGAACATACCCTTCATATCACATGGGAACCAAGATTCTGCATATCACAATAGTGCCTTCCCTCATTTGGTGCAGTTGTTTCACTTTCAACAGCAGCTAAATCATCTGGCAACTGTAGTCTATGGAATTGTAGAAGTAAGGTTCAAGCATGAATGGACCAGTCATAATAAAGAAGAGAGCGCAATACTGACTATAAAGGCAGCGTTATATAGTGGTATCTAGTCTCTTCTAATGATTGTTTACTCCTAGCAGCCTTGCCTTTGTACGAGTGAGTAGGATATTATCACACGGACTATAGTATGTAATGCGTCATCTCTTGGTAATACAGCCGGCATTCTGCATTCTGATATACCTAGATATACCTTTATTATAAAAGGATGTGTCACTGCCGTCAATATATTTAATGATTCTCTAGTGAATCAGCAGAGAGCAGAAACTGATCATTCTGAATCATGGCAGAGCGGACATAGCTATCCTTTCTGGAACGGAATGTTTTCACACAGGAAATCTGCAGTCAAAGCCAGAACAACTGTTGTGCTGAAGGATGAACAAAAAATCTTTTAAGCATATATATTTGCAAACGCTGGTATATGCTGCATACAGCTGTAATGTAAAGAGGACCTCGCTGTTACACAGTGGTGAATTACTATTTACATTACAGCTGTATTCAGCATATACGACCGTTTGCAAATATACATGGTCACTATCGGTTTTGGCCTATGGCTAGACAGAGGTGCAATGAAAATGTTTTATTCCTCTCTAATCCTTGCTTAAAGGTATGGACATTGTTGAAGAGGATCCCCAGATTGTATGCTATGGGAAAGACCATCTTTACCTGCAGGATTATGTGGCCCAACACATTTACTATCATATACACTAGAAAGTGGTGTAAATTAAAGCTAAAATCTACCCCAGGTCACAGGTGCCGTGGATTTCACTGTGACACTTCTTACTCCATCACCCTTTTTATTAAGACCAGCGTATGGAATGCCAATCTTTGTAAACTTCTCTCTATGACTATACAGTGATAGTTGCATGGGTCACCGTGGGTCGAGCCATAATGGAAAGGTCCATCTGTCAATATGCACTTACCTGATCTCCTTTCTCCTTGATTCGTTGTATTCCTTCAGTTTGTTTTCCTTCTAACTTCTGTTGCTGGCTACTCCATTTATCAGATACCTATGATGTTTTTATCAAAATATACTGGAATAAGTTTTAAGAATTTTTTCAACGTGTACAGAGAAATTTACTAATTTTATTTTTGTAGTCTGCATTTTTAAAACAACGAGGCAAAACTAGAGCACCAGGAATAAGAGTGATATAATGGCAAATAAAAAAGCAGACTCTTTTTCCCTTACATTTCACCAGCAGCACAACCAATTTATCATTTCTGCCCCCGTAAACTGGAAGGACAGATGGAACTGCTAATCAAGACAGAAGTATCCATCAATTAACTAGGGGCTGCTCCTTTAAGTAGCTGAACAACCACCATGCAGAGTATTTTTTTCTGTTGTGTAAGTCAGGGACAGGTGGTGTACTAGGGTGCTGCTTATGTTTCCTAGATCTCAGTCCATAAGGCTGTTGCTGTGCTATTGCATATAATCAACCCAGAAGATAGGTATATAGGTACCCACAGTAGGTAAGTATATATGCGCACTCAGCAAGTAGGTATATAGGTCGCCTCAGTAGGGACGGAGCAGAGGCGGGACGACGGGTAGGCAGAGGTCGGCGATCGCCTAGGGCGCCTACCTCTGCCTATCCCTAAGGGGCGCAGGCAGGGCCCCGAACCTCGCCGGGCTCCGCAGACAGTGTCGGACCCGCTCACCAGAGAATCGCTGGATCCTCCGGTAAGCAGCAGGGCCGACACAGCGGGGCCGCCGGGTCCTCATAGCGCTGAGGAACTGCCACGGCCCCGTGCGGCTCAGCTGGCAGCGTTGCGAGGAAGTGATGTCATCGCGACGCTGCCTCACCTCGGGCGCACAGCGCGTCATAGGCTTTGCGCCCGAGGACAGAAGAGGAGCGCGCGCCCGGGAAGCAGGTAAGGTGAGTATAAATGTTGTTATTTTTGCCTGCCTGTGGCCCCTATACGCCTGCCTGTGGCCCCTATATACCTGCCTGTGGCCCCCATACGCCTGCCTGTGGCCCCTATATGCCTGCCTGTGGCCCCCATACGCCTGCCTGTGGCCCCCATACGCCTGCCTGTGGCCCCCATACGCCTGCCTGTGGCCCCTATACGCCTGCCTGAGCCCCCATACGCCTGCCTGTGGCCCCTATACGCCTGCCTGAGCCCCCATACGCCTGCCTTTGGCCCCTATATTCCTGCCTGTGGCCCCTATATGCCTGCCTGAGCCCCCATACGCCTGCCTGTGGCCCCTAAACGACTGCCTGTGGCCCTTCTTGGCCTGCCTGAGACCCCACACGCCTGACTGTGTCCAGTATACGACTGCCTGTGGCCCCTATACACCTGCCTGCGCCCCCATACTCCTGCCTGTGCCCCAATACTCCTGCCTGTTGCCCCCATACGCCTGCCTGTGCCCCCATACGCCTGCCTCTGGCCCCCATACGCCTGCCTCTGGCCCCTATACGCCTGCCTGTGGCCCCATGCGCCTGCCTGTGGCCCGCATACGCTTGCCTGTGGCCCCATACGCCTGCCTAAGCCCCCATACGCCTGCCTGTGGTCCCTATATGCCTGCCTGAGCCCCCATACGCCTACCTGAGCCCCCATATGCCTGCCTGTGGCCCCATACGCCTGCCTGTGGCCCCCATACGCCTGCCTGTGGCCCCATACGCCTGCCTGTGGCCTTCATACCCCTGCCTGTGGCCCCATACGCCTGCCTGTGGCCCCATATGCCTGCCTGAGCCCCACACGCCTGCCTGTGGCCCCCATATGCCTGCCTGTGGCCCCCATACACCTGCCTGTGGCCCCCATACGCCTGCCTGAGCCCCCATGCGCCTGCCTGAGCCCCTATCCGCCTGCCTGAGCCCCTCTACGGCTGCTTGACCCCCTATACGCCTGTCTGAGCCCCCATATGCCTCCCTGTGGCCCCATAGCTATATAAATGCCTTATCCCATATAGATATATACTGGCCTGTGTGCCCCTATATACCTGCCTGAGCCCCTATAGCTATATAACCTGCCTGAGTGCCCTATATACCTGCCTGAGTGCCCCTATATCAATATTCCTGCCTGAGAGTGCCCCTATATCAATATACCTGCCTGAGTGCCCCTATATCTATATACCTGCCTGAGAGTGACCCTATGTCTATATACCTGCCTGAGAGTGACCCTATGTCTATATACCTGCCTGAGAGTGACCCTATATCTATATACCTGCCTGAGAGTGACCATATATCTATATACCTGCCTGAGGGCCCCTATATTTATATACCTACCTGTCTAAGAGGACAATATACATATACCTGCCTGACTGAGAGGGCATATCTATATACCTGTCTAACTGAGGGGACTTATATACGTATAAATAAGGAGTTACTGGAACTGTGAGGATTCTAAGATATGTGTGTCCAAATCCTGAGGGACGAGTATTGGCCGGGAGTAATCAGCATGAAGGTGTGAACCGGATGGAGAAGAAAAGGGAACATGAACGACGCTGATCAGAAATGACGTCTCCGGTGAGTCACTAAATGTAACGTCAGTGTAATCACTTATATTTCTGCAGAGCTTCTACATACAACTAGTCTCTACCACTATCTGGTCACTATATGGCAGTGGTATATGTAATCAGAGCCTGTGTACAGCTGATAGTCACATGTGGGGGTCGCGTTTGGTCAGGGTCTGGCAGGATTATTTGAGCCTTAAGTAGTAATAGTTTTGGGTCTTGGTTTTGTTGGAGTGTTTTAGTAACAATCATTCGTCTGGTAGATTTGCTCCATGTATCGGTGGATTATTTAGTGACTGTTATTTAGGGGTATTACACTGTCATATGGAGGGGAGCGATTTTAAAAAAGCAAATTTGTCATGGCTGAATTTCAATGTGCAGTGACTGCTGAGGAGATGGGCAGGAGCTACGTGGAATATGCAGAAAATTAGTGACAGGACCTGGCGCAGGGGTGAGAGGAATTAGTGTGGGGGGGGTATTTTTTGGGGAGCGAGGGGGGCGCCATTGGCTGTACTTGCCTAGGGCACCAAAATGCCTTGTCCCGGCCCTGGGAAGGAGGCATGTAGTACCCAATTAGGTAGCTGTGTAGGCCCCACTGTAGGTATATAGGTGCCCTCAGTAGGTAGGGAGTGGATTGTCACCCATTAGATAGCTACATAAGTCCCTCAGTAGGTAGAGAGTGGATTGTCACCCATTAGGTAGCTACATAAGTCCCTCAGTAGGTAGGGAGTGGATTGTCACCCATTAGGTAGCTACATAAGTCCCTCAGTAGGTAGGGAGTGGATTGTCGCCCATTAGATAGCTACATAAGTCCCTCAGTAGGTAGGGAGTGGATTGTCACCCATTAGGTAGCTACATAAGTCCCTCAGTAGGTTTGGGAGTGGATTGTCACCCATTAGGTAGCTACATAAGTCCCTCAGTAGGTAGGGAGTGGATTGTCGCCCATTAGATAGCTACATAAGTCCCTCAGTAGGTAGGGAGTGGATTGTCGCCCATTAGATAGCTACATAAGTCCCTCAGTAGGTAGAGAGTGGATTGTCGCCCATTAGGTAGCTACATAAGTCCCTCAGTAGGTAGGCATTTATGCCACCTAGCACAGAAGTAGTTATACCGGCCCCCTTGGTAGTTACAGTCATATGAAAAAGTTTGGGCACCCCTATTAATCTAAATCATTTTTAGTTCTAAATATTTGGGTGTTTTCAACATCAATTTAAATTTGATATATCTAATAAATAATATTTCACATTTTGTTTTAGTACAATAAACCTAACTTAAATCCGGAAATATTACTGTGTCCATCAGTTATTAGATATATCAAATTGAAATGGCTGTTGCAAACACCCAAATATTTAGAACTAAAAATGATTAAGATTAATAGGGGTGCCCAAACTTTTTCATATGACTGTAGGTCTATGTGCCATGTGCAATTGTATGCTCTGTATTTTGCATAATTGAAACCTTCCTTCCCTCTAAGCAGTTATCTGTCTATAGAATGGTTCACATAGGAGTGCTTGAACCCTCCAGCCCCTTTAGTTCCAGCTTCTTCTCAGAAAAGTACCCAAGGAATATTTGCCTACCACATGTCCTAACATAACAGGAATTCCAGTTCTGTGGTCACAAATATTTTGCAAGAATAGGATGACCAGCCTTCTATCCTCTAGGACGTAGAAGCCCAGGAACCAGAGACATATAGTTAATTCAAGAAAGATACTAGATGAGGATTCCACAGATTGCAGATGTCCTGGCTTTTCCTAGCTCTAAGTGAACAGATGGATTTTTTCAAACAATACATTAGCAAGGGAAGTTGTGTATAGATAGTTGTGTATGGGTAGGTCCTCAACCCCAATATATTTATAATGGTGCCCTTGGTGGTGGTGCAGTTGAGAACTTGTGTCATGTTCATCATCTGTAACATGAACAATTCTGTTTTAAATGAAGCTTTATTATTATTTTTATTATTTATTTTGAAGCACAATTGAGTCCATGGCGCTGTACATTTAAGGGGGGTTACATACATAACATATGTCAAATAAGTACAATGATGACGATGAATGACTTACAACTGGCACAGAGGGAGAGTGGACCCTGCCTGCGATGGCTTACAATCTACAAGGAGGAGGGAAGAGACAGAAGGAGAGGGGCAGATATGAGCATGTTTCTAATCTAGAAGCTCACATTAGAGATCTGGAGGAGCAGAATGCAACATTGAGGGTAATTGACAATTATAAGAGGAGTTTGCTTCTCACTGAGCAAGCAGTTAGTGGGCTAAATATTGGGGGTAGACTAATAGATCAGCAGGAGCCATGTAGCTGGGTTAATGAAGTAAGGGGTACTTCTAGGGGTACCAGAAAAAGGATGCCAAGTTGGGTGATAATGCTGGGGCATCAGTCTCAGAAATAGCATTCCTAGTGGATATTGCTCTTCCTTGCCGCCAGGAGTACAACCCAATTAGTAGTCAGGGGGTTGGTAAGACAGGTAGGAAAAGACAGGCGATTCAATAATCAGTAATAAAGATAGAATAATTTGTCACCAACACTGCGTCAACCAAATGATTTGGTTGATGCGGCATGTAGTAGAATGGGTGGATAAATTACTGGGACAGGCTGGCAACCCAGTTGGCGTGGTTCATGTTGGAACCAATGACAGAATACATAGTAGCAGCGGGAGCTCAGGGAGTTAAATACATGGCTGAAGTCTTGGTGTAGGACAGAAGGGTTTGGGTTTTTAGAGCACTGGGCTGATTTTTCATTGGGGTACAATCTGTTTTCTACAGAGAAATTGCACCTAAATAGCAGGCGGTCTGATGTACTGGGGAAGAGAATTCAAGAAGGGGTGCATCGGGTGAAGATATGGAAATCTTGTGAGTGGAAATGCAAGGAGGGATTAACACAGAAAAAAATAATTTCTGTTGTAATCTGTAGACTCGCGAACATCATTGAGGAGATAGAAGGTCAGCTGCATAAACAAATGAAGCGGGCAGTACAGGCGGGTACAGTGATGATAATGGGCAACTTCAATTACACAGACATTGACTGGGGTCACAGTTCTGCTTCAACTTCAAAAGAAATAAAGTTCCTCTGTCTGTTACAGGATAATTTTATGGGGCAGTTTGTTCGAAGATCCTACTAGAAGTGATGCTCTGTTGGATCTGGAAATTCCTAACAAAGCAGAACTGTCGGAGCGGTCACGGTTTCTGAAAATCTTGGTAACAGCGACCACAATATAATTCATTTTAGCCTAAACTGGGAAAAACAATCACAGAGCGGGAGGGCAAAAACATTAAATTTTAAAAAGGCCAATTTCGCCTAATTGGGGCCGCAGTACAGGACATAGACTGAGAGTAGCTATTATTAAGTAGTGATGTAGAAGCCAAATGGGAGAACTTTAAATATAATTGGGGAAATTTATAGCAAAATGTATTCCTGTAGGTAACAAGTATAGGCGATTAAAACTAAATCCGACATGGCGTCTACCTTCTGTTTAAAAGGGCAATAAATAATAAAAAAGAGCATTCATAAAATATATCAGAGGGGTCAGCAATAGTATAACCAGAGGGATAAGCATTAGCCTTTGAAAATGACAAGAACCTAAATAAAATCTGTAAAAAGGTGATAAAATCTGGTAAAATACAAAATGAAAGGCAATTGGCCAAGGACAGCAAAACAAACCCCAAGAAATTCTTTATACATATAAATGACATAAAAAAAGTCGGAGCATGTAGGATCCTTAAATGACAGTAATGGGGAGCTGGTCACTGGGAATGAGGAGAAGGCAGAGCTAGTTAATAGACCTGTATATACTTAACTGGTTTGGCTCAAATCCCTTTCACATTGCTAGGCTCCTGCGAACTACATGTGAACTGAGGATAACTACATCTAATAGAGTGCGCTGTGGAGCTCCTCAGCTCTTTTCCCATAAGTCTTTGCTTTATGCAAAACTGCTCATTGAGAATGATCTGGGTTACTTGTAGATCACAGAAGAGCATGCAATGTCAATCAGCTGCCTAGCAGGATACTGGCATGTATTAAAAGAGATGTGATATTACCGTTACAGAAAGCATTGGTGCGGCCTCACTTGGAATATCCTGTTCAGTTTTTGGCACCAGTTTATAACACGGATGTAATGCAGCTGGAGAAAGTGCAAAGACGAGCAACCAAACTAATAAGGGGAATGGAGCATCTTAGTTATGAGAACAGGTTAAAAGAATTGAACTTATGTAGTCTTGAGAAAAGACGGCTCTGGGGAGACTTGTTTAAATTTTATATAAGTCTATAAATGGCTCCTACAAAAAGTATGGGGAAAAGCTACTTCATGTAAAACCCCCTCAAAAGACAAAGAGACAGAAAGGATTCAGGGTGACATGTATGAACAGGGCTGCGCCAGATATTTGGCGCTTTTACAGCCCGATATCAGACACAGCCCCGTTCATACATTTTCAAATCTCCCGCACACCACACCGGGGCGCCCGATCTCGGAGGGCATGTGGGGTGCGGGGCACATTAGAACCGTAGCGAAGCTATAGATTTATAACTTTGCAACAGCATTTCTGGGTGCATTACAGTCGGAACAGGTAGAGCACTTTCAAAGTAGTATACCTGAGTCCGAACTGTCGTGCAAGCGCTGGAATGCGCCCGCTTTTTTTTAATCGCATGAAATTTGGCGTGCGAACGCCAAATTCCATACATGGCACCCTCAATCTCCAGAAGAGAAGAGCCTTCTTCACCCGGAGAACTGTAAATCTGAGGAATAGCCGTCTGAGGAGCTGGACACAGCAGGAACAGTTCAGGGTTTCAAGAAGGCTTAGATACTGTAAACACTTACTAATAAATATTAATACTTATGTAGCCGTATAAAATATCTGGATTCAATCTGATGGCAACTTTGGGATCAAGAATTAAATCTTCCTTTAGGGCAGTTTGGTTCCAAAGTCTTTATCAGTAGGGAAAACAAAGTTTAAAAAGAATTCCCCATCCCCCTCCTTTCATCCACATTTTTCCCCAAGCTTGGTTGAACTTGATGGACATCTGTTTTTTTTCAGCTGTATTAACTATGTAAACTGGGCCTGACAACATGGAAATTGATTAGCCCCTACCAGTCTTAGGAAAATAGTCACAGTCAAGGTCTGTGACCACTGAGGTGGTCTTTATAAAGATATGAAAGATTTGACGGGCAGTAATGTGATGACATAGATTCTCAGGGAAAGGTTGGAGTCTCTACATGATGATGCAGACAAAGGGTCAACCACATCCACCTGGAATTTCAGGTCAGTTGCCATGTCCACAATCCTAAAACAGTCCTTTTTCTAAGAAGCCTTTGTCAAAAGATACTTTAGGAACTTAAGTAACTCTGTCCCTAAGCCATGTCATCGGGGGGATCTGTCAAAAGGATCACTAACACCATTCTACTGCCAATTCTACTGTATATATTTACAACCTAATGTAAAGATCTAATTCTCTTGCACTGAATTTGTAATGTGGCTTAAAGGGGTTGTCTCACTACAAGGATTGCTTTTTATGTTAAAGATCTTGGAAAAACAAGTCACTTTGCAATATATGTCCATTAATAGTGTCCTACCTATTCCTAGATATCCACTCTTGTATGGGCTGCATCAGCTCCTCAGGTCACTAGAACTACAGACCTGTTTAATCTATCGTGATAGGCTGTTAGCACTGGTTGCTATAGCTACAGACCTGGCTTCTACTGCAGTCTTGTAGAAACCAGTAAACACACCCCTGAATTCAAAATGAAACCAAGAAAACAGGACTGAGGTAAGATGAATCATTGTAGTGAGACAATCCCTTTAAGTCACTCTATCTCCAAGCCATGTCATCGGGGGGATCTGTCAAAAGGATCACTAAGTTCATTCTACTGCCAATTCTACTGTATAAATTTACAACCTAATGTAAAGATCTAATTATCTTGCATTGAATTAGTAATGTGGCATAAGGAGCCCAAACTTAACTTTTGTCAAACCATTATACAGGAATATTGTATGAACCTTTTGGATGTTGGAAAGGACAATCATTGGTCATTTCCAACTCCATCAAGCATAAGTTTTGCTGGTGGTAGGATATAAGGGAAGTGTTTATTTCTAAAAAAAAAATCTCTTTTCTCTTAGGCTATGTTCACAATAATTGCAGTACGTATTTCGCCCGCAATTACACCGTGTGCTTGGTAGAGGTGGCCGTCAGCCGGCTGGCCTCATAGACATTCATTATTCATGGTGCCTATACTTCGTGAATAAGTAGCATGTCACTTCTCTCCCCGCAATAGGAGACGTAATCCATAGTTCTCTATGAGAACTGTGGATTACCGTAATGACTGGGACGTATCTCGCCCCGTATTTAGCGCAGTACGGCGCGAAATACGGGGAGAGATATAGTCATATGAAAAAGTTTGGGCACCCCTATTGATCTTAATCATTTTTAGTTCTAAATATTTGGGTGTTTACAACAGCCATTTCAATTTGATAAATCTAATAACTGATGGACCACAGTAAATTTCCGATTGAAATGAGGTTTATTGTACTAACACAAAATGTGCAATATGCATTAAACCAAATTTTTACTGGTGCAAAAATGTGGGTACCCTTATCATTTTATTGATTTGAATACTCCTAACTACTTTTTACTGACTTTCTGAAGCACAACATTGGTTTTGTAACCTCACTGAGCTTTGAACTTCATAGCCAGGTGTATCCAATGATGAGAAAAGGTATTTAAGGTGGCCAATTGCAAGCTGTTCTCCTATTTGAATCTCCTGTGAAGAGTGGCATCATGGGCTCCTCAAAACAACTCTCAAATGATCTGAAAACAAAGATTGTTCAACATAGTTGTTCAGGGGACGGATACAAAAGTTGTCTCAGAGATTTAACCTGTCAGTTTCCACTGTGAGGAACATAGTAAGGAAATGGAAGACCACAGGGACAGTTCTTGTTAAGCCCAGAAGTGGCAGGCCAAGAAAAATATCAGAAAGGCAGAGAAGAAGAATGGTGAGAACAGTCAAGGACAATCCACAGACCACCTTCAAAGAGCTGCAGCATCATCTTGCTGCAGATGGTGTCACTGTGCATCGGTCAACAATACAGCACACTATGCACAAGGAGAAGCTGTATGGGAGAGTGATGCCAAAGAAGCCGTTTCTGAAAGCACGCCACAATCACACTCTCCTGAGGTATGCAAGAGCACATTTGGACAAGCCAGCTTCATTTTGGAAGAAGGTCCTGTGGACTGATGAAACAAAGATTGAGTTGTTTGGTCATACAAAAAGGCGTTATGCATGGCGTCCCAAAAACACAGCATTCCAAGAAAAACACTTGCTACCCACTGTAAAATTTGGTGGAGGTTCCATCATGCTTTGGGGCTGTGTGGCCAATGCCGGCACTGGGAATCTTGTTAAAGTTGAGGGTCGCATGGATGTACAAGAATCAGTAATGAATTTGAAGTTACGTCGGGGATGGATATTTCAGCAAGACAATGATCCCAAACACAGCTCCAAATCTACTCAGGCATTCATGCAGAGGAACAATTACAATGTTCTGGAGATAGCCATCCCAGTCCCCAGACCTGAATATATGAACATCTGTGGGATACTTTGAAGCGGGCTGTCCATGCTCGGCGACCATCAAACTTAACTGAACTTGAATTGTTTTGTAAAGAGAATGGTCAAAAATACCTTCATCCAGGATCCAGGAACTGATTAAAAGCTACAGGAAGCGACTAGAGGCTGTTATTTTTGCAAAAGGAGGATCTACTAAATATTAATGTCACTTTTCTGTTGGGGTGCCCATACTTTTGCACCGGTCAAATTTTGGTTTAATGCATATTGCACATTTTGTGTTAGTACAATAAACCTCATTTCAATCCGGAAATATTGCTGTGTCTATCAGTTACTAGATATATCAAATTGAAATGGCTGTTGCAAACACCCAAATATTTAGAACTAAAAATGATTAAGATTAATAGGGGTGTCCAAACTTTTTCATATGACTGTATATCCCATTTTAAGCCGTGTGAACATAGCCTTAGCACACTGCACAGAAAAACGACCGTTTTTTCAGCATTTTTCGTTTTCTAAAAACGCTGGAAAAACGACTGTTCTGACGCCAAAAATAGTTTTTTTTCGGATTTTGGTGCAATAATCCGTTTTTTTACGTTTTTTGGCACTAAAATAATTTTTTTTTACAGATGTCGGCGCTAATGAAGTGATCTCGCTTCTGACACTAAAAATATATTTTTTTTTACGTAATTTGCCGCAATAATGCGTTTTTGGGGATTTTGGCACTAAAATCCTTTTCTTTACAGATTTTTATGCTAATACAGTTATCCCATAGACTCTATTGTAAAACCCTCCCGCTGTCTACACTGAGCTTCTTATTTCTGCTCGTTTCTTTTACTGGTCGTATTTTGCAACATGCTCTAAAAAACGCCAGAGCCGGGCAGAAAATTTACTACAGGAGTCTATGGAAAGCGCTGGACATCTTTTGCCGCGTTTTTTGCCGCGATTTTTCAATGAAAACCCTCCCAGAGACCAAGTCACACCTATAGTGGGTGTAACAAAGGTTAATCCTTATCAAATCTATATACAAGTGTCTGATGTGTCCTTGTCTGCACCTTTTGTAATAAAATGATCATGCTTTGGCTTTTTGCGCAATTCATATTTTTTTCGCTAAAAATAAGTTTTTTACAGATTTTGGCATCAGAATCAGTTTTTTTTAATAGATTTCGATGCTAAAATCCTTTTCTTAACATCTTTTGGCGCCAATAAAGTTATCTCGCTTCTGACGCTAGAAATACGTTTTTTTACGGATTTTTGCGCAAGAATCCTTTTTTTACCTTTTTGGCACTAATCTTTTTTACAGATTTTGGCGCTAATAACGTTATCTCGCTTCTGACGCCAAAAATCCGTTTTTTTACGGATTTTGGCGCAAGAATCCGTTTTTTTACGATTTTTGGCACTAAAATAATTTTTTTTACAGATTTTGGCGCTAATAACGTTATCTCGCTTCTGACGCCAAAAAACGTTTTTTTTACGGATTTTGGCGCAATAATCCGTTTTTTTACGTTTTTTGGCACTAAAATATTTTTTTTTTACAGATGTTGGCGTTAATAAAGTGATCTCGCTTCTGACACTAAAAATTTATTTTTTTTACAGAATTTGGCGCAATAATGCTTTTTTGGGGGATTTTGCGGCTAAAATCTCTTTCTTTTTACAGATTTTGATGCTAATACAGTTATCTTGCTGTATTCAAAGATAATTGGGTTTTTGTGGATTTTGGTGCAAGAATCTGGTGCAAAATTTAAAAAAGTAAGTAGCACACAAAGGACAATGTGCTCACAATGGCTACAGTGATCTAAAGGAAGTGACTACTTAACATGTTAACTCCACCTGTAGGGTGTAGTTTACATCCAATGGCTTAATTTGTGCATACATTAAAAGCAGAGCAAAGAGGCTCAAAAAAACGCTTCAAAAAACGCTCCAAAAAACGAAAAACGCGCCAAAAAACGGCCGTTTTTTCAGCTGCTTTTGACAGGCAGTGGACAGAAAACTCAGTTTTTAAAGAACGTTTTTAGTAATTTTGATTTCCAGGGGGCCCTTTTTTGGCCACTGCATTAGCCAGCCCAAGTTTGTTTAT
Source organism: Phyllomedusa bahiana (assembly GCA_025379985.1). NCBI lineage: Eukaryota > Metazoa > Chordata > Amphibia > Anura > Hylidae > Phyllomedusa > Phyllomedusa bahiana. The sequence continues at coordinate 46,130 of JAODAL010008096.1, forward strand.
TTACAGGGTTTTCAATTTTTGGGCTACATCGGATTTAGTGGCTACGGCAGATTTAACCCCTTTGGGTCTATTTTTTTTATAAAATGGTTTAAAGAAAGGCGGGTGGGCGGGGAGGTTTTTATTTAAAAAAAGTTTTTTTTGGGGGATTTTTGTGTGTTTTTTTTTCCATAAATTCCCGGGGGAAAATATTGGGAAGGGGGTCCGACAGACCCTCTTCCTTAAAAAATCCCCGGGACTTGGGGTCAGCCAAACGGTTTTTTGCCCCAAGGGGTGAAAAACCCCCTAATGTTTAGGGGTCCACCCTTTTGTGGCAGCCCGGGGCTGTTATTTTTTTAAAATGGGAAATTTTTCCAGTATCAATGGGGTTTTCCCCCTTCTGGGTAGTATCCAAGGGTTCAGCTGTCGGTTTTACCTTGGCCCGGGTTTGGAAAAAGGGGGGGCCTCATGTAAATTTTTTTTTTAAATGGGAAATTTTTTAATGGAATTTGCCCCAGGGGACCCCCCCTTTTTAAAGTTAGAGTAAAGGGGGCCCACCCTTTAGGATATTTTCAATAAATAAAAGATTTTTTTGGGGAAAAAAAATAAAACATGGGGGCCCTTTCCCTTTTTTCCAAAAACCCCGGGGCCCAAAGGGAAAACCGAAAAAGCCTTTCCCGCCTTAAACTAAACAGAATGGGGGAAAGGGCCCCTTTTCCCCCCTAAAAATACCCCCGGGGGCAGCCCTTTTCCCAAAGCAGAAATCTCAAAATTTTTGGGGGGGTCCCCTCCTTTTACCGGGTTTTTTGGCAATTCCCAAATACCCCCTCGGCATTAGGGAAAAGGGCCCAATTTGTGGAAAACGGGTTTTGATGCAGCCTTTTGGGGGTTTTCAAAAAACTACCACCGGGGTCTGAAAACCAAGCCCGAGCGCGGGAAAAGGAAAAGGCCTGTCCCGTACCCAAAAAATTTACAAAAAAAAGGAATTTAAAAGGGAAACAAAAAAACAAAATTTGGGAAAAAAAAAACATTTTAATTTTAAAATAAACCCCTTCCCCAACATCAGCCCTCTTCAAAACCCTTTTTTTAAAAAAAAATCAATCCAAAAGTTGGGCCCAAAAAAATTTTCCAAAAGTCCGAACATTTCCCAAAAAGGAAAAATGTATTTAAATTAAAAAAGAAAAAATTTTAAAAAAAAAATGATAAACGTTACTAAACCCCATCTCCTGCACCCCCCGAAGATCATTCCTGCAAACGAAACTTTCCCGGGATGCAGGGCCCCGGGGTTCAAAACCTTCACAATATTCTAGGAAGAGCAGGCATAACCGCAGCACAATCCAGGGGGGTGATCCTATGCCCCCCAAAAAGACTGTAAGCTGTGCTCTGTACTCCTTTCTCCCACCACTACCCACCATTTTTGGGTTTTGCAAACCTAGTTCCCAACCACAAAATACAAACCCTCCATCCACTCTCCTAATACCCTCATAGTCCCTCTCACCTCCACCTATCAACCCTTTCCCCCTATCGCCTTTCCACCTAACACCTATACCTTTATAAACCCCCCCACCTTTTCATAAAACCCCAAATTTTCCAAATTTTTTACAAAAGGGGGCTACCGGGAGGGATGTGCGAAAAAAAAAATTTTTTAAGGTGTTTTGGTGGTAAATTTTGCCAAAGGAAAAAGTTGTGGTCCAAAAAGAAAAACATCATGGGGGTCTGGACAGGATGGGGAAAAAAAGGGAAAAGATAAAAAATTTCCCTCCCCAGGGATGTTTTCCCCGGGGGGATCCCCCAGATGTTTTCTGCCCCTGTATTCACTTAAAAAATTTTGGGGAGAGGGCCTGTGTACACTGGTGGGCCTTTAAAACCCTTAAAACACCTTTATGGTAGAAAAAAGTTTGATTGTAATTTGTAATGGTTTTAAAGGGTTTAAAAGGGACAGTTTTGGGGGGTAAACTCCCACTCTAATGGATGCTGAACGGCTATCCAACAAATCCCCCCGGAAAATGGGTGGGCGGGAAAACCCCCTAATTTTTTGCCCTTTTAACCCAGAAGGGCCTTTCCCTGGGGTGTTTGGGTTTTTTCGATGGGGGGTGGTTTTAAACAAAAGGGCGGGGCCCTTTCCCCCACGGGGAACCCAAACCTTTAGATCTCCCCAATTTCCCACCCTTTTAAAAAGGGTTGGGGAAAGTTTTGCTTTAATATACTAATAAAAGAGAAATAAATTTTTAAATTAATATTAAAAAAAATTTGAAAGGTTAGGGGTAAGGGTGGAAACATTGGTCTCATACTGAGAACTGTAGAGTGAATTTAGAGTATTTCCATGGCTTGGGACCCTGGTGTATAGCCACATAGACCTGTGGGGGTTTCCCCAACTGTTTTAAAAATAGGTTTTAAAGAAGGAAATTTATATCGGCCACTCCAAAACCAAGTCCCCATAAATAAAAAAATCAAAAATTTTTTCTTTAAAAATCAATGGACAAGACGTGATTTCCTAAATTTTTTTCTGAATTTAATTTAAAAAAAAAGTTCGAAAAATTTTTAAAAGGGAACAACAAAACACCACCTACAACCCAAAAATAAAAAACAGGAAAAACCACAAGGGACCCAGTCAAAAAGGGGGCCCAAAAAAAGAAAAAGCAGGGGGAAAACATCCCCCTCATCCCTAAAATTTGGTTTTAGTAGAAAAACTTTTTTTTCCCCTTTTGGGAATAAAAAATTTTTTGGAATATCCTATAAAACCTCTGCTCCTCTGTTTTTGCCCTTTTAGAAATGAAAAAACCTTTTTCAGCTTTACCATTTTCCCGTTTTTAGAAAGGGTTTAATCCCCCCTTTTAAACACAAACCCGGGCCAAATTCCCCGACTGTTCAGGGACACCAAACCCAAATTTGGGAACACCCAGTTCCCCGAAGGTAGTTGAATTTTCCCAGAAGGGAAAAAAAACAAAAGGGAAAACCCCACAACAAAGGAAAATTAAAGGAAAAATGCCCCAGGAAAATTTTTATTTCAATGGAAAGAATAATTTTCACTTTCCCAAGTAAGTCATTAAGGGGTGGGGTAAATTTGGCCTCTTTTCCCAAAATTTAAAAAGAGTAATTCCACTTTCAAAGTAAAAAAATTGAAATAGGGAAAATTAAAAGGGGTTGACCCATTTCCCAAAGTTTCCCTAGGGGCCAAAAAAAAATAATGTTTTCTTTGCCCTGTCCCCTTCCCGGGCCCAAACTGGGCTTTAATTAGCATATGAAACCTGTAAATTTTAAAAAAAAAATTTTTTCTGTTTATCAATCCCAGAAAAGCTAAATTAAACCCTTTTCTGAGGTCCAGATAAGGCCCAGCTAATTTTAAAAAGTAGAGTTAAAATTTTTCTTTTGTTTAAAGATTTAGATAAAACAAACAAGGGTCCCCACTGCCCGGGCCCTGGCCCCCGTGAATTGGACGCCCCTTTCCCCCTATCAATTAAAATAAAACAGCAAGGGGGTAAAAGGAAGACCAGTCGGTCAAATTGGGGAAACCAGTTTTTAAACCAAAAATTTTTTTAAAATTTCCCCACTTTGTCACGATGGGGTTGGGGATGAAAACAGCGAAAGGGTTTACTTCTTTTTTTGAGTATAAAACCCAAAAAAACAAAGAGTTTTAAAAAAATCCCCGGAAAAAATAAAAAAACCCCCGGTTTTTCCCCCCCCTTAAAGGTTGATTAATACAAAACCAAAAGGAAAAATTTTTTTTTTGGTGTTTAAATGAAAATTTTTCAAAAAAGAAATGTTTTGCCCCCCCTTCAAAGGGGTTTCAGGGGTTTCCTGCAATTCTCCCGGATGCTTTCCGATTGCACCGTGTTTGGAAAACGAAAACAAAGTGGACCCTGTTACCCTGGGATCCGGGGAGCTTTCCCTTTCTTCTTTTTTTCACACCTTTGGGAAACCCCCAGGCTAAAAAGGGGATAAAATCACTTTTTGCTATTAAAAAAAAAAAGATTGGGAAAAAAGCAATAAAAATTTTTAAAACGCTTCAATTTTGTGTTCCCTTAAAATTTTGAAAGTAATTTTATAGTGGGGACAACCCCCTTTAAAAAAGGGGAAAAGACTCTGTTTTGGGGGAGGGTGGACTTCCAAAACACCTGTGGTTTTTAAAACCCCATTTAAATTTTAACAGCCATAGAATCTCTGTACTAAAATGTTGATCCCAAAACTAAAACCCTTTTGTTTAACTTGTAAACCCCTTTTGAAAAGTGCGAGTTTTTTTAATTTCTTTCTTTAAACCGGAAAGGGACAATGTGTTTTTTGGTTATTTACTGGGTTACCCTACCCTTTGCATTCTTTGGTTTGTTCGGGGGGTTTCCTTTTTATTTTTGGCTTTTTTGTACAGGTCCCAGGGTTTCTATGTATTGAATTATATTTAATTGGTAAATTCAAAATATTGAATATTTTTATATTACTATAATTTTTTGTTTCTGTATTTTCTTACCAATTAAAATTTTTTCCCTTTTTCAAAACATTGGTATTTTTCCCTTTATTAATATCAAAAGGGGAAAATATTTAATAATGATCCCCAAACCTCTCCTGAGCAGCTTTATCCATTGTATTCTTGTTCATGGCTTCCAGTCTTTCTATCCTCTTCATCTCCAGCTTCTTTTTCATCTGCTTAGTGTCACTGTGGAAAGACACATTAAATTTACAAACTTTTTGGGCTCACCCCTCTCCCTGGCTTTTCGTTTTAAAGTAATCTGCTTTTCTTTTTCCCCTTTGACAAAAGTCAGGGTCTTCCTTTTTCCCGGGTTTTTAAAATCTCCAAAAATCTAAATAAAAATTTAGACCTTTTTTTTTTCCCCACAATTTGGAAATATTTGTAGACCTGGTTTATGTCTAAAACTCAAACATTTTGACAACCAATATACAATTTTTTTGGGACCCTGATAACTCTTTTTAGATTTTTCAAAAAAGGGAATTTTCTTAAGGTACCAATTTGACATTAAAATGTAGAAACACATAAAATCACCAACCCCAAAAAACTTGGGCCCTGGGATAACATTTGTAAAAACCCATTTGGGTAAAAATAATTTTTAAATGTTTTTATTAAGGGGAATTCCCCCAAAGGACAAATTTTCCGGCCGGTTTTTTTTAAACCGGGTTTTGCGGTTTTTCCGACCGCCTGAAAAAAAAACCCGGGCCAAAATGAGCACAATTGGGGCTCTATCAAAAACCCGTGCACAGTTCCCCCCGCCAGGTTTTTTTCCGTCGAAAGGGTTTTTCCAGCCGGCGGGGCCGGCGGCAAAACTTTTTAAAAGCACAACTTCTTTGTCCGGTTTTCCCCCCACGAAATGTGCTTTTCAAGGGGGGGGGGAGGGGGGTTTTCCCCCCGCTCAAAAAGCAAAAGAAAAGCCTTCCCCCCCGCGGCCCTTGGGGCCCCGGCCCCCAAAAAGGACAAATACCCGGCCCCCAAACCGGCCCGTATTTTGTCCCTTTTTGCCGGGGGAACGCCCCCCTTAGGGGCGACCTTCAAACTCTGCTTAGATTTTGAGATCACAGATTGGGTTTGGAAGGGCCCCCCAAGCAAATCACCGTTGGCTTTAACCCCTAAGGGACCTAAATTTTAAATTTCCCAAAAAACACTTCCCTTTTCATTTCCAAATACCTATGAGGAGAGGGGGCCTGAAGTTACTGCATAGGGCACTAGCAAACCTGAAACATACCTGGGGTTTTTTAAACTTTCCATTGGTTATATAAAGGAATAGAAAAAATTAAAAGGGTTTTGGTTTTTCACATCCAAAAAGGTTTTTTTTGGAAAAAAAAAGAAGCAAAAGCTGCAAAAACCCGGGTTTAGGCAGTAAAATCAAAACAACCAAATCAGCAGCACTCTACTACAAATAAAAAACCCAAACCCAAAAAGAAAAATGGAAATTTTTTTGGAAAAGCAATTTTCCCGCTCCCTTTAAAAATGAAAAATTTGAGGTTCTTTTTGAGGGGGTACAATTTTTTATCAAAACTGTATAAAACCCACCTGCCCCTTGAAAAAGGTACCTCATTACAGATGGAACCCCACAAAATAAATGTTTTCTCTTGGTCCCTTTCAGACCCTCTATAAATTTCTAAATTTTTCCCTGTATTCCCAAAAAACAAAAATTTCTTTTTTCCCCCAAAAAAGTCAATTCTTTTAGTGCTAAGTAAATGTGCCGAGGATTAGGATTGTGTTTTTTATGTTTTCCCCCCCCCCACCATTGTGCACCTATACCCAATTTTAAAAAAAAAAAAAAAACTTTTTTTCATTTTTGCAAAACCCCAAAAAAATTTTTTTTTTAAATCTGTTTGGTTTTAGGGAGGGCTGCCCCCCCCCCCCTTGGGCTTTTTCACTCCACCCAACCCGCAAAAGGGTTTTTAAATCAATGCATAGTAGCTTGTAGCTGGAATCCCCAAACTTTCCCCGAAATTGGGGTCTGAACGGGGGCCAAGAGAGGTACCGAAAGAGTAGGTTCCCACCTGTTAAAAAAGGGGGGCCTTTGCCGATGGCATTTGGGCTTATACAGTATTTATCCAAAAATTACACTAAAAAACCCAAATTTTTCATGTAATTTCAAAGTAGCAAAATGCTTTTTTTTCCCAAAAATTTCCAATGTTCTTTTTTATTGTTTTTTTAGAGCTAAAAATATTAGGAATAGGCCCCCTAAATTTTTTTTTGGGTATTTTATGCTTTATTGGATTTTTTTCTACTTTAAACTTTTCACAAGGACCGACTTTTTTCCCCAATCCCCCATGGGAAATCTGCTTAAAACAATGGAATGGAGATTAAATTCTTTTTAAAAAATCTCCCATATGCTGCTGCACACACAGAGAAGAGGAAATCCTTCACCCCTATCTCTCTACAGCACGCACAGAAGCAGCGACATTATAAAGCAGTAATAACGAGTTTAGTTGTGAATACAGCACTGAGGTAAAATAAAACACTTATTACAAGTTGCAGCATCTCGACATGCCTCTTTCCAGTAGCTTACTCCTTCTCCTCCCCTCTCCATAGACTTATATGGACAGCAAGTAACCTGATCCCTCAGTGAGCTGATAATTCATGTTTTCTTTCAAGACAGAGACTTAGCTGTTTCCCCAAGTCATTGAAGTGTTGAGGAGGGATAGGGGAGAAGGAGTGATTAATAAGGGGAATGTGTCCTTAATAAAATGTTTTGCTAAGTTTCTTATCATGGTGAATACATTTATGCAAAGTTAATTGAGAGTTCTGATGCCTGTGATTATTTTATGTTAGTAAAAATATCTACTAATGAATGTGTGGGATTTTTACACAATCCCTGATCGCTCATATAACCTCTAACCAGGGGATGAAGAAGGGGAAAAGCAGACTGGTATGGGTTAAGAGGACCTGACTGTGGACCTAGCACAATTATTTAGGCTGTGTTTATACTTGTATTGGAGGCACGATCAGCAATTCAGTCAGATTTGATGGTGATAATAGCAAAGCAAGCAATGCTATTCTTCATATTAAATCCCAACAGACCCTGTTATAAGTTAGTGGGGTCCTCTATGTGCCATAGAGAGCCACTGTACAAGAGATCTAGCACAATGTTATGGGTTCTGTGGTTAATGAAAGCCACAAGATGTATGTGAACAGAGTCTAGTAATTGCTATGACAAGTAAGTGATTGATATCAGTATTATGGTGAAACTGGGGAACCTAAAAAAGATGTATGCAAAAAAAATTACATCACAAGTGCTGTCCCCTGGGAGAGCCCCTGATTTGGGCTTTACATAAACTAGTGTCCAAACACTTTGAGCATTGAAACTACCATGTTACATTATCACCTACTAGACCTTAAGGTAATCAAAGTGTGACCTCTGTGCTCATTATACCTAAAGTTTATCAGCTAAAAACAGTGTGAATGTATAAAGTGCTTTCTTGCTTCCTGAATATAGAATCCTATTTCCCTTTCAATATTTAATTTGGACTCCTACCTGTCCGTTGATTCCTTTAGGACTTTCAGTTCTGTCGCTTGCTTTTCTTGGGCCAAGTCCAGCAGTTTGGCAGTTTGCTGTTAATAAAGGCATATTAATAATAACACGTCTGTCAGCAGAGTTGTAGAGAAGACATTTATTTTGATAAACTACAATATATATAGAGATGGAAAACATCACTTTAGAAACGCTGCAGAAGTATCTAAGTGTAAGTACAAGTACAGCTGCATTATCAGCGGCGCAAACATACTTCTGTGGAATGTTGTTCCTTCTTCTTCCATATACTCTCGTACAGCTCCTCTCCAAGGCGCATCAGTTCCTGTTCTAGCTTCTCTTTCAATTCAACAACCTTCGAATCTGGTTTACCTGGGATTTCGCCAGCACCCCACACTGACCCATACTCATCCTCCAGACTTCTAAAAAACACAACCATTATTAAATCCAGTTCATTTAAAACCCTTTTAAATAAGCTTTTATGCTGGCAGCAGACTGGGATAGAATCACAACAAACGGTAATAGGAATATCACCTTTACATAAATATGTGAAAGGACCGTACACAAATCTTTTGCATGATCATTTCACACACGGCCTGTAATAATGACAATGGGGCATCATCTATGTCATGGAGAAAAGAAGGATTCACCATCATCACATATGAGGATCCTTTACTGTAAGAGCTCTGATGGATGAATCATTGACCAAGTTCAATAGGGGCTTAGATGCCTTTCTTGAAAAATATAGTATTACAGGTTATGGGGACTAGATTGTGGAGTTAGGATGTTGATCCAGGAATTATTCTGATTGCCATATTTGGAGTCGGAAAATTGGCATCTGCTGCAAGGATTCCTCTGGATTAACACTTATAGATTGGATGTGAGCCTTTTTTGTTCTTGTTATTATGTTTCATACATGTTTATGGATTGCTCCTACATATGTGTAAGGGTATGTTCACACGGCTTAACTTCGGGGCATACAGTACGCCCTCCAATTACGCCGGGTCTTCGGGAGTCGCGCTGATCGGTACATACTCTCGCGACGCAGGGGGGCCGGCACCCCGCCGGCCCCGTAGACATGCATTGCTGATGACGATTATCTCCCTGCGCGTACAATACGATAGTATTGTACGCCCGGGAAGAGTAGGCGTAATCCATAGTTCTCTATGAGAACTGTGGATTACCTTAGTGATTTGGGCGCATCTCGCTCATATTAGAGCGCAGTACGCTCTTAATACGTGGCGAAATGCGCCCCAAAATAAGCCATGTGAACTTACCCTAAGAGGTCCCATGCGTTATCTGTGTATGGATACCTAATTTTGCATTTGTTTCCACTGGTTGCTGATGTAACATGATGTGAATAGAAAAATTATACAGTCGACTCACATTATCATCTCCACTTTCTACTTTTGATGTTAGCAGCGAATAGCTCATGAAGGAAGTCAGGTGTGGTGAGCTGGCTTGATGGGTATGTGAGATGTGTGATAGGCTGTCTGCACACACATACATTGTTGCAAAAGAGGACATTTATCTGTTTAAAAAATGGATGATTACTGATTTTGGGGACATGGGTGGCTGTATTTCTGGAACTGCGCAGTTTGGAAACTGTTCTCATACTGCTGTGGTGAAAGTGTATTATGAGTGGACAAACAGCACCATTGAGAATAAGTACTGTGGAGACTGCAGAGCACCACATGCCATTAATGTGAGAGGTGAATGTCAGCTAATGTGAGGGTGGACTTATTACAGTGCAGCAGCTCACTGACAAAATGAACCTGGGGTCTACCAGACATGTGTCTAAAGCAGTTCAGTGAATCCTAATTCATATGGAGATTCAATGCAAACGTATGGTCTGCTAATCATCGGCCCTCTGCTGATTGGCAAGAGTTGTCTTTTCTGATGAGTCACGTTTTCTGCTTCTTCAAAAGGATGGACGTTGGCATGTTGGGAGAGAACAACCATTGCTGGAAGAACACCATTGCTGGAAGAGCACAAGCAACCATTGCTGGAAGAACATGAGCTGCTAGTAGCAGCACTACTATTTGGGGAATGTTTTTATGGTATTCTATAGATCCACTTATCCATGTGAAAGGTGCTCTCAATAGATTTGGGTATACATCCATTCTTGCAGATCATGTACGCACAAATTTGGGGCAAATGGGAATTTCCAGCAAGACAATGTGATATGACACAAGACTAGAAATGTACTACCCTAGTCCCCTAATTCTCCAGACTTGAATTGAGAACACCTCCATTGCCGCATTCGCTCTATGGATCCTCCCCATGCATCCTTGGGCAGCTGTGGGACGCACTGTAGTCAGTTTAGCTTCAGAAACATGTGACAATCTGGCTGGACTTAATTGAGCCACTCCCAGCCCATCTAGATGCTATCTGTGCTGCACATGGCGGTTGTTTACTCATGATCCAATCAGCAGATGGCCGCTGATTAGCAAAGGTGCAGTGACTATCCATTTTCTTTGTAACTCCATAGCCTAGGGGGACTGCATGTTAAAGTAAAAAAAAAAGTTTTAAAAGTATAAAAAAGTTATGGCTTTTGAAGGCGAGGAGGAAAAAATTAAAAGCTAAACTATTATGACTGGATGGGAAAGGGTTACACAGTGAGACACACATTGGAGATCACTCGTGTGAACGCCGATGCAGGTTTCAAGTTAAAAGCAATGTAAATCACACTGCTCATTGCTAGGTAAGTGTTTAGGTCCTTTTGGGGTCCAACAGACGGGTCCAAACACGTATCTAAAAGCGTATGTTCACACAGAACATACAAGGCATAGACAGACCTTTCACTATCATATTTAAAGTAAACCTGTCTCAGGTGAAAATACCCCACGGGGAAGCTTCTTTTTACGTACTTGCTGGCTTTCTTGCTGTTCCTCTTCTTGTTGAGCTGTGCATGTAAGTCACTGAAGGCACTGGAATATTTTTGAAGTATCTCTTCCCTACGCTTCACTCCTTTGCGCTCTAGTTCCTTTAGCTCTTTGTCCTGCTTCTTCTGTAGTTTTATGAAACCTTTCTGTTTCTGTAACTCGTCCTCATTTGTTGTTTCTGGTTCTAAGATACAAACATTATGCACTAGAGAACTAGTCAGAAGAAGACAATATAGATGAGAATGCTCTTAAATGGTCGATATTCCATGTGCTACAAGTTCCTTAAAATAAAATTCAGATTATGTAGACAGGTGCACAATTATATTTTGTCTGCCTACTTCTGGTTTTTGGAAGATCTAATCTTGAGCTACATTCCCTGTACTATCTTTCTTAGCCATTAAACTTCCAAGCTAAGAGTTGAAATAGATTAAAAAAACATGGCTGCTTTCTTGAGGGAAAAGAAGGGAAAAAATGCACTTGGCTGTGTGCGATTCTGCAGCTTAGCCCCTTTTCATCCAAATGGAGCTGAGCTGCAATACCAGACACCTCTAATGGACATGTGTGACATACTGTGAAATAACTACATGTAGAGTCAAGATTATTTAACAAATGAGAGTCATCGTAGTATTAAACCAACAAAATCAGTATCTCGATACCAAATATTATTACGTTTATTGTGATAATGTCTATTATTACAGCTACGATGTGGTATCCTTCAGGGTAAATTTTTTCCCCAGTACCTGGTGGATACCTGCAATGTAGAAAATACCATAGTGTGAACCCAGCCTAATATAGTTTTTATTCCTCTAATATATTTGATTTTGTTTCTATTGTTCGTTCGCTGTTTTCCTTCCCAATAAAAAGATCTAAAACTTTTTTAATAAGGATCCAGTTATATAAAAAATATGCTAAGTTCTGTCCTGTATACTGTAATACAGTTTGATCAAAGGGTGCACTAAAGACATCTATTTTATACATGTGTAAAGGATAAGCAGTAATGTATTTTAACCACTTACCGACACTTAACATAAACTTCGGTAAGGGAGTAGGGATAAGGATTACTCACTGAGCCCACTCCATATACAGCAGGAGCCAGCTGATTATTACAGATGATACCTGCTGCTAACAGCAGGGATCAGAGCCAAATCCCATCACTGCTGTTTAACCATTTAGACGGCGTGGCAATTGTGGCTACTTCATCTAAATGAATGAAGAACAGTGTTCCCTCCTGATGGCTCACCTATGATGAGATCGTAGGGTGCTGATCGGTTACCATGTCAGCTGGAAGTCTAATGAAGGCTTCCAAAGCCGCCATGTAAGCAATTCTAACACTTCATGCCATCCTGGTGCACCCTTCTGCATTATCTATATAGTGCAGATGGTTGCACAAGTGATTACACGCACTGGTGGACAAGTAGCCTAGAGGGACTGCATGTTAAAGTAGAAAAAAAAAGTTCTAGAAGTAGAAAAAAGTTATGGCTTTTGAAGGCGAGGAGGAAAAAATTAAAAGCTAAACTATTATGACTGGATGGGAAAGGGTTACATATTCGATGGGTTCAATGTCTGAATGTGTTTTTAAGCCTTCTATGGGCTACTGTAATTTTTGTTTTGTACAGTTTGCCTTTTACATTGCGGCCATAGCAATTTGCACAAGTGTCTTTCACATGAGGCTCTGACTAATTTGGCTGAGTGGCTGTCTCCATCTTTGCTGTGCACTCCACCCTTCTTCCTGCTTAGTGGTGCCTATTATAGCTTGTTGCCCTGAATGGCTTTAGTCTCACTGAGAGGCATTACAGTTATGGATCCACCTGTAAAGGCTCCCTTAATGGCACAGACATGATAATTGGGCATATGCAATTTGATCAAAGTGGGCACTAAAGGCCTCTATTTTACAAATGTACATCAGTAATGCATTTAAAATTTTCCATTGGTTCAATGTTTGTATGGGTTTAAAGGTTTTGCCACGATGTAATGTTGACGTGAGATCCTCCAAAATGGGTATTTAATCACTTTTTTTTAAATATATGTGATTACAAAAAGTGAAGCCTTTGAGAGCTACAGCATTTCTTAGACCCCCTTAGTTACCTGAAAGTTTGCATTAGCCACGACCAGAGGAGCTGACAGACCGCGCTTGTGTGAAACACTTCTTATCTAATGATAGGGAAAATGAATGAGCTTTCAAGGGACTGGGGAGAAAGGCAGTGTATGAGCCTGTGTCTTGCTGAATAGATAATCCACTGTTGTAATGTTATTATTTGAGTTAAGTTTTGAGATGCTCCCTTCTTCCTCACTCTCTGCTCACCCCCTTCCTCTCACCCCTGCAGCGTTCATGACTCAGCATGATTTGCTTATATTCTACTCTGTGCTGATAAGGAGGTAAGGAACTCACATCCTGGCAAAACCCCTTTAAGTGCCTTCTGTGTACTACTGTAATTTTTTATTTGGACAGTTTGTTGTATACTGTGATGATCATACACTGCATGCCCTGACCTCTGCCTTTAATAACGTAGGGCGACATGTATGTACGTGGCTGCGCCAGTAGTTTGGCGTCCTTTCAGCCCAAAACCTGGTGCAGCCCTGTTCTCTAGATTTATAATCAGGCATACCCAAAATTAGGCACCTTATCGGGTGCTCGCGGCACTTTGTAATGCGCCTAAGATGCGTGTGCATTCTCGGGGTATGTCGCACCACAATCATATGATTTTGCAATCTTATAACTGGAGGACGGCAAAACTGGGCGCATTACAGCTGGAACAGCCAGACCAAGTTATAAGTGATCTACCTGAGCCTGAGTTGTCGTAGCGGAACTAGAATGCGCCAAATCTATGACCCACAGTAGAACAGGTTCATACATTCTGGCGCATCCTACCAGGGCCGCCATAGAGGGGGTACAGCCGGTACTCCTATACTGGGCCCGGTGAAATAAGGGGGCCCGCTGCAAGCAGGACCCCTTATTTCACCTTATAGAATAATTCATACTTAACGGCGCTGCCGACCGCCGCGTTCACCACAGGGCCCGGCGGCGGGCGGCAGCGATGCTGAGAGAGGGCCCGCGCTGCTGGGAGGGGGCCCGTGCTTCCGGTCACAGCTGCGCTCCGCCTCCTACAAGCTTAGTCTATTTACATCACTGTGTGCTGTAACCAGAGCTGGGCCCTCCTCTCTGTAGGCGGGACCGCCGGGACGACCAATTAAATCAACGAGGTCACGCCCACTGTGGGCTGGGCCTCACTGAGTCAAACTGTCCTGCAGCCCGCCATTGGTCAATACCCAGCGCGGCGCGGAACAGACAGAGAGGAAGTCCCGGCGGCTCCGGTTACAGCTCGTTAGAAGTAAGTGGAAAAGAGTCGAGCTGTGACAGGGAGCGCGGGCCCCCTCTTAGCAGCGCCACCCCCCGTCTCTCCCCCAGCGCTGTATCATGTGAGGAGGGCTCATCGCCTCCTTATCTCCCAGCCTCCCACTCAGCCTCCTTATCTCCCAGCCTCCTTATCTCCCAGCCTCCTCCCCCTCAGCCTCCTTATCTCCCAGCCTCCTCCACCAGCCTTCTTATCTCCCAGCCTCCTCCCCCTCAGCCTCCTTATCTCCCAGCCTCCTCCCCCTCAGCCTCCTTATCTCCCAGCCTCCTCCACCAGCCTCCTTATCTCCCAGCCTCCTCCACCAGCCTTCCTATCTCCCAGCCTCCTCCACCAGCCTTATCTCCCAGCCTCCTTTAGCTCAGCCTCCTTATCTCCCAGCCTCCTCCCCCTCAGCCTTCTCATCTCCCAGCCTCCTCCCCCTCAGCCTCCTTATCTCCCAGCCTCCTCCCTCTCAGCCTCCTTATCTCCTAGCCTCCTCCACCAGCCTTCTTATCTCCCAGCCTCCTCCACCAGCCTTCTTATCTCCCAGCCTCCTCCCCCTCAGCCTCCTTATCTCCCAGCCTCCTCCCCCTCAGCCTCCTTATCTCCCAGCCTCCTCCCCCTCAGCCTTCTCATCTCCCAGCCTCCTCCCCCTCAGCCTTCTCATCTCCCTGCCTCCTCCCTCTCAGCCTCCTTATCTCCCAGCCTCCATTACCAGCCTCCTAATCTCCCAGCCTCCTACCCCTCATCCTCCATATCTCCCAGCCTCCTCCCACTCAGCCTCCTTATCTCCCTGCCTCCTCCCACTCAGCCTCCTTATCTCCCTGCCTCCCACTCAGCCTCCTTATCTCCCAGCCTCCTCCCCCTCAGCCTCCTTATCTCCCAGCCTCCTCCACCAGCCTGGTTATCTCCCAGCCTCCTCCACCAGCCTCCTTATCTCCCAGCCTCCCCCACCAGCCTCCTTATCTCCCAGCCTCCCCCACCAGCCTCCTTATCTCAAAGCCTCCTCCCCCTCAGCCTCCTTATCTCCCAGCCTCATCCACCAGCCTGGTTATCTCCCAGCCTCCTCCACCAGCCTCCTTATCTCCCAGCCTCCCCCACCAGCCTCCTTATCTCCCCCACCAGCCTCCTTATCTCCCTGCCTCCTCCCACTCAGCCTCCTTATCTCCCAGCCTCATCCACCAGCCTGGTTATCTCCCAGCCTCCTCCACCAGCCTCCTTATCTCCCAGCCTCCCCCACCAGCCTCCTTATCTCCCAGCCTCCTCCCCCTCAGCCTTCTTATCTCCCTACCTCCTCTTCCAGCCTCCTTATCTCCCTGCCTCCTCCCCCTCAGCCTTCTTATCTCCCTACCTCCTCTTCCAGCCTCCTTATCTCCCAGCCTCCTCCACCAGCCTTCTTATCTCCCAGTCTCCCCCACCAGCCTTCTTATCTCCCAGCCTCCTCCCCCTCAGCCTCCTTATCTCCCCTCCTCCTCCCCCTCAGACACCTTATCTCCTAGCCTCCTCCACCAGCCTTCTTATCTCCCAGCCTCCTCCCCCACCAGCCTCCTTATCTCCCAGCCTCCTCCCCCTCAGCCTTCTTATGTCCCTACCTCCTCTTCCAGCCTCCTTATCTCCCTGCCTCCTCCCCAACCTCCTTATCTCCATGCCTCCCCCTCAGCCTCCTTAGCTCCCTGCCTCCCCCCTCCATGGGCCACCTTATGTCCCTGCCCCCCCCCCCCCTCCAGGTTACCTTGAGGGTGGGGCAATGGTTTTGTTGAGGGTGGGGCGATGGGATTGTTGGGACGGGGTTTGCGGGGGAGGGGGGGGGGGCCTCAGAAGCTTCAGCTGTATGGGGCCCAGAAATACATACATGTCGCCCGTAATGTCTGTACTCTGCCTGCCCTGACCTATTGTCTGTCCGACCACATTTATTGACTCTTCCTTCTTTATTGCATCTGAAAGCAGCAGATGTTACTGCTGTAGACTAAGCCAAATGTAGCCACCCAGAAGTCCTTAGCTTCTACAGCATAGCCATTCACTTAATCTATATGTAACAGGCAGATTCACCTTCAGGTACACCTCTTTATACAAAGCTAACAAGATTTGGATTATACTACATGACAGAAACAATGAATATTTCCTAAATGTAAAGTTCCTTGTTGATAATGTGGCAGGGATGGGGACAGAGGGGCATTTTACCATAAAAATTGGTCTTGACTCATCTACAAAAGTAGTGAGACTAGAAAGCTAATTTTCTTTTTGCTGTTACTGAGTTTTATATTAATTTATATCTATTTGAAATAACTATTTACAGAACAATTGGATCTCTACATGCAACCAACGGGTCAGAGTTAAACCTAAGACACTGATGTAGGTTTATTGCAACCTTGGTCACTTTATAGGAACATTAATGTGCACTAAGGGCGACATGTCCAATTAAGGCTGCGCCATTTTTTTGGTGTATTTTGCGCAAAAACCCCCCAAAAATGTTGATGCCCTATTCTCTATATAAATGGTCTGTTGTACACCAAAACTAGGCGCATTATATGCCAGGCACCACACATTTGAATGCACCTAAAATTTCGCATCAAATTGCTAGCGTGATATCTATTCGTCTACTTTTAAACTAGCCCCAGATTAACCATCAATTTATACTATCAAGCTAACCACAAGCCAGATTTAGACGGTTCTTTCTTCAGGGGCACTTAAAAACCATTTAAAGCATCATGCCCAAATCTCCCGTTTTTTGGCCGGGGGGTCCCGCATTTGGGGCCCCCCCCCGCCCTCCCGGGGGTTGGCCTTCCCCCCCCCGCCACAGGCGCGGGGGTTCTTAAATTTTCCGCGGCGACAGAGTAGCGCTAGTGCGCTACCTTTGGGGCCCCCCGGGCCCTCCAACAGGGGGGGGAACGGGGGCTGTCCCGCTTCACCCCCCGGGGTCCCCCGTCAGGGGGAGGCAGGGGGAGCCCCTCCCCCCTCCTCCCCCCGTATTCCGGGCCCGTTGTGCGCCGTACATACAGGGCACGTCACAGGGGGAAATGACGCGCGGCTGCAGGGATGACTTCCCCCTGCGCCGCGAGGAGATCGGGGCGGGAGCTGGCAGCGCTCAGGGGCCTGGTGGGTAAATGGATTTATTTTTTTATTTTTATTACTATAGGGGGGGGTCTGCCTGGGAACAATGGGGGCACTAACCGGGAACAGAGGGGGCACTACCTGGGAACAGAGGGGGCATCCACCGGCACAAGGGGGCACTACCTGGGAAAAGAGGGGGCACACCGGCAACAGAGGGGGCATCTACCTGGCAACAATGGGGGCACACCTGCAACAGAGGGGACATCTACCTGGGAACACGGGCACTTTCCTGGCAACAATGGGGGGATTACCTGGCAACAGGGGGGCATCTACCGGCAACAAGGGGGGACACCTGGCAACAAGGGGGGATCTACCTGGCAACAGGGGGCACTAACTGGTAAAAGAGGGGAAATCTACCTGGAAAAGAGGGACTCTACCTCAACAATGCGGCACTACCTGGGAACAGAGGGGGGATCTACCGGCAACAATGGGGGTCACCTGGGAACAGAGGGGGGATCACCTGGGAACAAGGGGGGATCTACCTCAACAAGGGGGGTTCTACCTGGGAAACAATGGGGGCACTACCTGGGAACAATGGGGGGGGGACCTACCTGGGAAACAAAGGGGGGGCAAACCCACCTGGCTAACAAAGGGGGGGGTCCTACCTGGGTACAGAGGGGGGGATCTACTTGGGTACAAGGGGGCACTACCTCCCGTAAGGGGGACTCCCCCTTATTGGGGGTTCTACCTGGCTTCTTCCAAAGCCCTTATGCAGTTTTGGTGGAGGGGTGTGGGTTTTGAAGGGCATGGCATACCGACAAGATGGGCGTGTCCATGCAAATTTTTGCCGTAGCGCGCTATGCGCGCCGCCCACTAGAGTCTCCTACTTTTTCATTTTCAAAAGTTGCCAACTATGATTTAATGCACCTTAAAACTGTTGTGGCGTCGCCTCTTTTCTGACATTTCACCCTAAATGTGCCATTTAGATTTTGATTCAATACCAGCAGGTTTTGGTTACACATCCCACATTTTTCCTATTTCCCCTACTTGTTTCCCTTCTGCACTTAATAATACAAATGTCTAACCAGTTATGATCCGATTTTCTTATATTTTTACCTGCTGCTTCACACTTAGGATCCAGTTTTCCACTGCTTGCTGAACCTAAAAATGTGTAGCACATGGAATACATTAGTGACGCGTGCAATTAGAAATATATTACAATATTTATCTTCAAGATAAGAGAGTTAAAATTGTATTAATTCAACAACATCTGACCTTGTTCTTGTTCTTGAATCCTGACTTACTACAGAAAAATCAGAACCGACTCTTTATCTGGGTCTTAGAACATATGTATGGGAGCTCCATGCTCCGCTAATGACAACAGGATACTGCTGAGTGGCTAAGCGGGCACCTCTCTTTCCGTACCTACCCAGTTAATGCTGAAACTTTAATTTTAGTGTGGGTGACAAACGAGTTGCTCCTCCTGCATGTGACTGTCAGTGTGCTCACCCATTACAGAAATGCTATGGATTTTACTAGAAAATTTTACCCCTATTTTTGTCTTGTTGCATGATCAGAGCAGAAATCAGTTTCTAGCAAGATGAGGTAGGGTCGGAAGTCAATACAATATTTACCATAGCTCTGTTCACACTTGATAAGTCCAAAAACCTGCCTGCCTCGGAGGGACCAAACCATGGTGATAGAATCAGAGCCAGGAGCCAATATAACGCTTTATATACATTGCATTTAGGGCATCTGTTTCACATATAAAAAATGCTCCAGATGTGTGCAGCTGTATGCCACCGCTCCATGGCCAGGTTCTGATGCGGATTTCCCCGCTGTAGGAACTAAGGGTTAACTATGGGTACTCTGATTGCAGCCCAAAGCACAGTAATATGTGATGCACTGTGCGTCCTGACTCCTTTCTATCATAACCAGCAGAAACTTTTTCAGCAATTTGTATATTAACTCTTCTGTGGGATCTGGCCAGTTTTTCCTCCATACCTACATTAACCGGTCACCAGTTCACTGATTTTTCTTCTTTGGATCACTTTTGTTGACTACTACCTACTGCATACTGGGAACACCCCACAAGACTTGCCATTCTGGAGATCCTCTGAGACAGTCCTCTAGACATCAAAAGTTGGCCCTGGCTAATGTTATTTAGAATACTTTTCAATTCTTTCTTTTTCCAACACATCAACTTCAAGATCTGACTGTTAACTTGCTGTCTTATATATCACACCTATTGATAGGTAACATTATAGGTAACATTAAAACGAAATATGCAATGCTTTTCGCCTTGCCTAAAAATTATAGCCCATACTAATGGTGTTCCTTCAGAACTGAGTAGTGCATAAATGGTGCGATATGTTGCATATTGCTTTAGACAGATTTATTAATGCTTGTTTGCGCCATGCATGCAAATTTTTTTCTGTTCAGAAGTGGACGTGGCTTCAAGGGAAAACAATATGACATGATGTGCCAAACATGCACCAAAATTTAGGCACAGGAACATAGGGTGACATGTATGAATCCTGGTGCGGACAGGCAAGTTCTAAATAACTTTAAGGCACTGTAGAATGCGCCAGAAATGTTAAAAGCTGTTCTTCTGCATCATACATCAGGGGAGTGAGAGCCAATACCCCCAATCCCGGCTCAGGGACCACCTTTAAAACCCGGGCTGGCTGTTCTTCTTAGGGCAACATACAGGGGGCATTGAGACCAATACCACAAGTCTGGGCCCGGCACCACCTTTCCCGGTCGGGGGTGTTTTTCGCAGCAAAAATACACGCGTGTAGAGCCAATACCACAATCTGGCTCAGGCACCACCTTAAACCCTGGTCTGGCGTTCTTCTGCAGGTCATCATACAGGGGAAAATTTAGCCAATACCACACTCTGGGTTTCGGGGCACCACCTTTACCCCCGGTCGGCTGTTCTTTTGCAGGGGGATACATAAAGGGGACTGTAAGCCAATACCCCAAGTCTGGGTCAGGCACCCCCTTTAAAACCCCGGTCTGGCTGTTCCCTTTTGGGTCAGGCACCCCCTTTACCCTGGGGCTGGCGTTCTTCGCAGGGCATCAAAGGGCAATGAGAGCCAATCCCCCAGTTGGTTCAGGGGCACCACCTTTTACCCTGGTTGGTGTTTTCTGCAGGTCATACATACAGGGGACTGAAGCCAATACCCCCAATCGGCTCAGGCACCCCCCTTTTCCCTGGTCTGGTGTTTTTTTCTGCAGGTCATACTAAAGGGGAGGTAACCAATACCACAAGTCTGGCTCAGGGACCACCTTTACCCCCGGGCTGGCTGTTCTTTTTGCAGGCATACATACAGGGGATGTAAGCCAATACCACAAGTATGGCTCAGGCACCACCTTTTTTTAAACCCCGGTTGGGTTCTTCTGCAGGTTAATCATACAGGCATTTTAGTGCCCCAATACCACAAGCTGGCTCAGGCACCACCTTTTCCCCGGGCTGGCTGTCTTCGCAGTCATACATACAGGGGAAGTAAACCAAAACCACAAGTCTGGCTCGGCACCACCTTTTCCATTGTCCCCCCTGTTCTATGCTCGCCCTAGGTTTTGGTGTCAAAGAATATAAACGTGTCTACCTCTAAAAATGTGGTGCGACGACCCCCAGAACTCCCCCAAATCTTTGGCGCATTAAAAAGTTTCTTTGACGCATTACAAAGGCACTTATCGCGTCAAAGTTTGGAGTGCACCTGTTCATACATTCTTTTTTGCTCAAAGTACAACAGAAAACTGGCGCTTTCCCGTTCATACATGTCACCCTAAATAAACTATTAGTTGGTCTAATTAAGTTATACAAGTCTAAATATGCGACCGATTTGTCAGTGTGAGCCTCTGTGATAAAGCTGGCGCCTTTTTACACAGCCTGAGTAAGTTTAGGCTGTAACTTTTAGACAACTATAGTAAATGTGGGCCTTTGTGCTTTTAACAAATGTCAGTTTATCATTCAGCAATGAATAATTCAATTAATATAAAGAAGTATAATAAATAAAGTGTAAACTTTACTTGCAGTACAATTCTGCAGCAATGTGCTTGAAAGTTTAATAGAGCAACCCATTCCATTGGACTGAAGGTTCAATGATTTCTGGTAAATGAAACAAAGAAATATCATTAGATAAACTTGATTATTTAGAACAATATAAAGTACTGCTGTAAATTGTAATGTGCTGCAGACCATTCAATGTTTATCCAGGGGTCTGTATAAGCTGTAGTACTGTAATGTGTACACATATCCTTGAGTAAATGCAATCAATGCTTAATCTTATTTAATCACATACATTTTATTTCTTAGTGGATCATCATTTTTACACATTTAGTCTGCCGCTCATGGTGATTTTTGTTAGTTACTATGGGGTCTCATTCGCTATATGTTTGGAGTACATTTCTATAGTATTCGTTTTAAAAATTGAGTTTTAACCTTTCTGTAACGCAGTGATCTGTGATCTGTGTAATTTGTACCTTTTTTTTTCTAGTTCTACAATATCAAAGACAGTGGAGCCATCATGTCATCCCGGAACTTGCAGAATTCTGGCCTATACTGAGCTCACAGAAGTAAGAAAATGAAAATACAAGATCCCACCTCTACAGTGATCTCTGGGGACTATTTTTAAAGCTTCTTTTGTATGTTTCGCACAGTGAGAGGGGCTTATCCTAATACATAGTTGTCAAAGAGCCAAGACCGGTTGCAGAAGCCTTAAAGGCTGTTTCAATGAGCCTGCTCTTCACAGCCAGCTTCAGACTCCCACTTCCTGTCCAGGCTGTGGGCGGTTCTACAGCAGTGATGGGCATTTCAGCTCTGCTGCTCCTAGCTGAGGCTATTAGAGGGATGTTTGTATTAGAAGGGTTTAAACAGCAAGGCAGAAGGCCACAGAGCTCTAAAGGTTTAGGGGGACATGTCTGAAAACTGTCTTGGTCTAAGACTTTTCTTTTAACCCATAGCAACTAATCAGAGCGCCCCTTCCATTTTGTCAGAGCTCTATATGAAATTAAAGGGGAACGCTGATTGGTTGCTGTGGGCAACAAGAAAAGTCTTAGACCTAGACAGTTTTCAGACATGTCCCCCTTAAAATTTGTCAGTAAAAATCAGCAGAGAGGGATCACCAACTCATTCAGGGCTGCTGGAGCAAAGAGAGATAACCAGTAACCTATGGAAGCTTGTGTACACAAGCAGGAGATTAGAACTGCTCTAAGTCTGAAAGTAAGGAAAATCAGAACAGCAATATATTTGGTAATAATCTTTATTTACTTTTGCCTACATATTTCAATGTAATTAGTGTGGTTACAATACTCACTTAAATAAATTGTTCCTATAACCATTTGTTCCTGCTCATTGCTTGGTCTAGACATTCATCATTTGTCTTTATGTAAATAAGGAGTTTGCTGCTAACAAACAATGCATATCTTTGGGCAGAAAAGTTTAAAAAAGTGTCATTGATCAGTGTTCATTACCTGTGTTTAGTACCCAGGTAAAAGGGCCCTTAAGGGGGATGTTCACATGGCTGCTTTTCAACAATGCAAATTTCAGCACTTATTTGGAACAGAATTCACTTTTGTAAAATCCAAGTTGATTCAGGATTGTAGAAGTAGAATTGTTCAATTGTTGGCATGAATTTGATACTGAATTTTGAGGAAGATTTTAGACTTTATATACTATGTGAGAATTTACTAGTGCATCTAAAAAAATGTGAATATCACTGAAAAGATCATTGATACCAATAATTTAAACCCATATATTGTATGGACTCATTACAGTATGAACTACAAGGTTTAATATAATACATTTGTGAGTCCTGTAACAAATAAAAAGATCATCCTGGAGAACCCTTTAATTTTCAATGATAATCTAATTTTTTTGAGATGCACTAGTAGTTCTGAAATTCAGCGCTGGAGCTGCATCAGGAATTGACGTCTCTCCTTTTTTTTAGCACCAAGGAAAATCAGTGTCGTGTGCACAGAGACTTTAATTTTCCATTGGAAACAATGTGAACCGGATTGCAGTCAGATTTGCACATCAGAATTAGCATCCTAATCAGCCGTGTGAACATACCCTTACATACAAATACCAATATTGCTGACATACAAGTAGCCTCTTTTTATCTCCAGGCAGGAACATTTGTAGGCTAAAAGCTGATGTAATAGAATGTGTATAATATTTACAAATCAGATTCAATAAAACTAGACATTGCAAAATTGAATTGAATGGTTTGTCCATTACCTCATCAGATGCTTTGTTATTTAACTTTATTGAAGGTTTCTCCTGTGCTTTGAAAGCTTTGATGGGATTTGAGAGTGCATGAGTGAGTTCTACAAAGAAAACATAGAAAACATAACACAGTCCCATTTACAGCCTGCATAGTCTTATAAGTGTGTGAAAGGGACCCAAATACGTCAAAAGAAAAAAGAAAAGGTAGAAAGCCCTATATAAACACCATAGTTTCATTTTTTAAAGGGCCAAAAAAGAAAAGAACCATCCAGTTCAGCCTGGGGTGCTAAGGTGTTGATCCAGGGGAAGGGAAAAAAAAACCCCAATGGGGAGAAGCCAATTGTCCCCTCATTTTAGGGAAAAATTCCCTTCCCCCGACTCCAATCTGCAATTGGAAAAATCCTGGATCAATGACCCCTCCAGAAACAGACACTATAACCTGTTATTTTATTATGCCCAGAAATGCATCCAAACCCTTTTTAAACTCCTTTATTGAATTCATATGAAATTTTCCTCTGGCAAGTTTTCCCACGCTCACTGCTCTTACAGAAAGAATCCCTTTTATTTTTTATGTAAAAACTTTCGTTCCCAAGACTAGAGGATGCCCCTTGTTCAGATATAGCCCGGTATAAATAAACGGGGGAACTCTCTATAGCCCTTTGATGTTTTAAACATATTTATTATGTCCCCCCCCGAAGCCTTTTTTTCTCTAAAAAAAAACCCAAAACCTTGCTAATTTTCTGTGTATGTATCCACCAGCCCTTTTTATTATTTTTTTTTCCCGCCTTTGTCCCCTGTTCAAGCTCTAAATTCTTTTTTTGGCACGGTGCCCAAAACGTAACAATATTCCATTGTGGTCAAAACCCAGGCCCTTGTAATAAAAGGGGAGATAAGTTTCATCTGTCCCTCTAGCCCCTTTTAATGCACCCAGACCTTTTGCCTTGGCAGCGCTGGACACGGGTGTACAATTAAGTTTACTTCCACCAGGATTCCAATCTTCTCATGTCACTTTTACCCAGTTTTTTCATTTAACATGTAGTCAGTAATGGATTTTTCCTCCCCAGTGCAAACCTTGCATTTATCAGTGTTAAACCCACTGCCTTTCCTGCCAGGTTTCCCAAACTTATCCAACCCCTTTTGTAATAACACATTATCTTATTGTTTGATTCTTTACAAGTTTAGATCATGTGAAAAGATCGTTTTCACTGTGAACCCCGTGTAAGATCTTTATAAAAATTTTTTTTAAGGGGATAGGGCCCAATACTGACCCTTGGGACCCACAGTAACAGCATCCAGTTGATATGTACCTTTAATTCTCCCTTTGTTTTCTATCATTGGCCAGTTGCTTACCCACTTGCACAATTTTTCCCCCAGCCCAAGATTCTTTTTTATTTCCCAAAACCTTTTTATGTGGCACGATCAAATGCTTTAGAAAAATTAGAATATACACCATGCCTCACCCCGATCCAGTTAGCACTGATTCCTCATAAAGTGAGAGATTAGCCCGGGACAGACCGTCCTTCTAAACCCATGCTGGAACGGGTTTTCTTTTATTTTCAGTGAGAACCCGGGAAACCCCTCTCTGAAAAAACCCTTAAAAACATTTTACCTACAACAGAGGTAAAAACTTACCGGCCTATTTTTTCCGGGATCACTTTTTGCCCCTCTTTGAATATTGGCACCACATTTGCTATCCCCAATCCTTTTGGGACAAACCCGTTATTAACAAAAAATATTAAGAATAGGGGGCCTATCTATAATCACTTAACCCCTTAGGACACGGTGGGGTATCCCACTGGACCGGGGGATTTGTTATTTTAATTTTTCTTAAGAGGGAGTGATTCTTCCCGGGGTTAGAAAGAAACTTTTAATTTGGATTTTTACCCCTCCCCGCAACGGGAACTCACCCTCCCGGGTAAATACAGTGGAAAAAAAAGTTTTTAATGGGTTTGTTTTTTTTCTCATCGCCCTCGTCTCTCCCCCAGTATTTTCAAAGGGGCCAAAATTTTCTGTTTTAAACTTAAATTTTCTATTTATATAGTTAAAAAATATTTTGGGGGTTTGTTTTTCTTTCATAGCGATATGTTTTCCTTCCAGCTTTGCTTCCCCTTTTTCTTTATCTTTCACACTTTATTTTTTTTTCCTTTTAGTTTTTTTGTGCCTCTTCCCACCCCCCTGTTTTTTAGGAAAGGAAAGCTTTATTTTTGTTTTTTATTGCCCCCTTTTTTTCATCACTGTTTATCCACATTTTGGGTTTTTCCTGTTTCAATTGTTTTATTTCCATAAGGTAATACTCTCATAGTGGTACCTAGGGTGTTTTTAAAAATATCCCATTTATTTTTTGTTCTGCCCAAATTTAAAAACATTGTCCCATCAATACGGTTTTGGGCCCCCCCTAAGCAGAATAAAATTCCTTCCTAAAATTTAGTGTTTTTGTGCTCCTTGACAAAAAAATCTATTTAAGGATAAACGGAAATTTATTATATTTTGGTCACTATTTCCCATGCCCCCAACCTGAACCTTTGTTACTCTGTCAGGTCTATTAGTAAAATAAGTCTAGAAGGGGGCCCTTTCCCCAGTCGGTTTTTGAACTTTGGCAAAGGTAATTTTCATTAGTTTTTTACAAAAAACCTGTTTCCTTTATGAGAGCTACAGGTTTTAGATTCCCCAATTGATGTCTGGATAGTTAAATCCCCATAATAAAACCCATTCTGATTTCCGCCTTATCTATTTTCCTGAGGAGTACAACTTCCATGGGTTGTTATATTTGGGGGCCCATAGCGACCCCTAAATTATAAATTGTTACCCCCATGTATATTTACCCTAATTTATTCCAAACCCGTTCATTACCCGTACCTTTTTCTTCCCCCCAGTTTGGCTCCGACAGGATTTTTCATAGAGACAACACCTCCCCCCTTCCTGTCTTTTTGATCCCTTTTAAAAAAGAAAAATTAACCCTTCTTAGCCCCCTCGGCCAGCCTGTCTCAGTTACCCCACTATTTTTTTAAAATTTTAATTTTGTTATTTTTTGGTTTCAACTCTGGCATTGGGCACATCAATTTAAGATTTTTCATTTTATTCCTTTTTCCGATCTTTTTTAACTATTCTACACCCCTCCCCCCACTCAACCCCTGTTTTATTACTAATTCCCAGCACTCTACTTTACTTCTTGCACCATAGTGTATTACCCTCCCCCCCCCGCCCTAGTTTAAATATTCCTCCAACTTCCTGTCCATTTTGCCCCCAATACAGCTGCCCCCCCCCCCATTTAGGTGAGACCGTCCGCCCCGCTAAGTCTGTAGCCAAAAACAGAAGTCGCCCAGTTCTCCAAAAACCCAAACCCTTTACACCAATTTTTGACCACTTATTCACCTATCTGATCTCCCCGCTCTCTGGTGTGGCCCTTGAACAGGTAATTTCTGAAAAAATTTTCCCTGGGGTCCTTGGCCTGAGCTTTTTGGGGGAAGTCCCCGAAAATCATTTTTAAGGACACTCCACCACCTCAACTTTGTATTGGTGCCAATGTGGACCCGAACTGGGTTTTCACCAGCCCCCCCCACAATCTGTCACCCGATCCCGATATGTCGAACCCGGGCCCCCGGGGAAACAACACCACTGTTTTACGACCCGGGCTTTGTGGCAGATTCCCCGTCTGTGCCCCAAAAAGGAGTCCCCAACTCTAGACCCGTTAGCTGACCTGCACTCCATTCCCCATCTTACTGGAGCAGACAGGGGTAGTGTCTTCTGCAGCAATGCTATTTCTGAGCCATATCCCCTCATCTGCCAAACTTGCAAATTTTTGGGGTGACCAATCAGGCCCAGCCTCCCTGACACTCTTCCCCCTACCCTTCTTTTCTGACTGTTACCCAGCTAGCTGCCTTATGTTCTGCACCTCATGCTACCCCCTCCCAGTACTACACCTGCGAGTGATTGCTCAGTGGGGAGCCGGGTCGCTTCCAAGTTGGCAATGGAATTTGGTCGCCACTTGCTCATTTGACCAGGATCCGGGCTTCTAAATGTGCAGTGTGCACACATCTTGCACAGCAAATATGCCCCCTCGAACTGTTGTCAAGGGTGGCATACATTCACAGGTTGGGCACTGGACAGCATTTTCAAACATGAACTCATGGGAGGGGACCAAAAAGTATATGAATAAAATTTTAAAAAATAAGCAGTACAATACGTCCCTCTAAACTCCCCCAAACTAAAGTCTTCAATCTTAAGTCTCCAACACTTAAAAGAAACACACTTATAAGGAAAACACCTCCAACTTTGTTCACTCGCTCAAAAACCAGTTTTTAAACCTTTTCCCACACTGTGTTTGGCTGTGCTGCAACCCCTCTTTCAGAGCAAAGCGCAACTAGCCAACACATTCAGTAAAATCATTTAAGTGCTTTTAAAAAACTACGCATAAAAAGCCACACTTAACTTCTACCCCTCATTTAGGGAGTGTCGTCTTAAAGTGTCAACCAATTAAAACTATTATTGTGCCCCCATGTTGGTTCAAGGAGCTTGGCAGCAAGGTAGGTTGAGATCAATAGAAATGAAAGGAAGTTAGAAGTTATGTTTCACCAACAGATTAAAACCATAAAAGAAGAGGAGGCTGGAGCGTTGAACTTGCCAAATGCAGTAAAGGAAGAATAGGGAAAGATTCAGAGAGATGGTGGAACCCAAGACAACAGGAACTTTTAAAACTGTTATTCATTGTCCTTGTACAAAGAGAAAATTCCTAATATGTTAATAATTGCAAGGTCTACTTCACTGATGAAACCAAATTCTCCAGTCGGTGGTTTACACTGCTGCCATTAAAAATTAAAACAATGGACGGTAAGTATGACTTGTTGAATGTACCTGCCCATGTATCTGGCACGTAGTCTTTCACCTCAACATAGACAAACAGAGAAGGCATAGTAAGTGGCATGTTACTTTCACTCCGAAGACACATATGATGGAAACCTGGCAACAAAATAAAATCTTGTATTATTAAAAATATATTTCATGTACGATACTGAATCACAATGGGATAGGTTTAGAAAGGATAGGATGGGTTCTAAAAAGGTTTCCATACACTGACATTCAAAAGGGTAACAATGTTTTGAACTTTTGACTTTCAAGCTCTATATCTCACCAACCACTGTGGCTTTGAACATGGGACTGCCATCATTTTATAAACAATCATCTTGGCTATCTCATACACAAATTTGATTTGCAACTATTTAGCATATGCTATAAGATGCACTTTTTCCCAAAAATTTGGGTAGTGGGAAATGGTGGTGCTTCTTACAGTCCGAAGGTATAGCCAAGGCCCTCTCTCTGGATGGGTGGAAAAACGGTTCAGCGGTCAGCATGCAAGGGTAATGTTGCTCCCCTCTCTGTACTGTTATCTCCATGTACTGTCTTTCCCTATACTGTTTCTCCCTGTACTGTCTCTCCCAATATTGCCGCTACCCCTACTGTCTCTCCCCCTGATGTCGCTAACCGTACTGTCACTGATGATAATGTCCCTCCCCCTGATGTCGCTGCCCGTACTGTCACTGATGATAATGTCCCTCCCCCTGATGTCGCTGCCCGTACTGTCACTGATGATAATGTCCCTCCCCCTGATGTCGCTGCCCGTACTGTCACTGATGATAATGTCCCTCCCCCTGATGTCGCTGCCCGTACTGTCACTGATGATAATGTCCCTCCCCCTGATGTCGCTGCCCATACTGTCACTGATGATAATTGTCCCTCCCCCTGATTCGCTGCCCGGGACTGTCACTGATGATAATGTCCCTCCCCCTGATGTCGCTGCCCGTACTGTCACTGATGATAATGTCCCTCCCCCTGATGTCGCTGCCCGTTACTGTCCTTGTAAGTGCTCCCCTGATGTGCCCCCATTTTGTATTTGTTGAGCATGTCGTGTTATTGGGTTTGGTCCAGTGAATGAAGTATTGGTCCACCAAAAATTATTCCCCCGTACTGTTCACTAAAATAGTGTTCTTATTGGTGGTTATTACTAATAGTACCCTCCCCCGATGCGTGGGCCTAAAATTCACTGAATAAGTCTCCCCTGTGTCCTGCCCGTAGTCAAAATGTTTGATTAATTTCCCTCTGTTTTCCTGGCGATAACTGTATGAAGAAAAAGCCCCCCTTTCCTGCCCGTACCACAGAATTTCCCTCACCCCTGATGTTTTGGCCCTTTGCATTTGTAATTCCTTTTCCCCCCATTTTGCTGGCCTGTCTGACCCACAGAAGTTCCCCCCCCTGAGTCGCTCCCATACGGTCAAACAGTGATGAAATGTCGGTCTTTCCCCCAAAGTGCACCCATGAGCATGATATAAGTCCCCCCCGATTCCTCCCGGTATTTTCACAGGGAAAGCTTTTCCCACCCTTTGCTTAGTTTTTTTAATGAGTTATGCAGATTCTTGTCATGTAACTGCATAGTTATTGTTTTGCTCCTGGAGGTGGGATAATCTTTTTCTGCTTGTTACTACAAATTACCACCTGTACTCACATTCCCCAATAGCTCAGTGTGTTTCATAGTTTGTAAGGCCGAAAAAAGACGAGACGTCCATCCAGTTCAGCCTTTTGTGCTAAGGTTTTGAACCAGAGGAAGGCAAAAACCCCAAGAGGTTGAACCAATTGTCCTCTTTTTAGGAAAAAATTCCTTCCAGACTCCAATCGGCAATCGAAAAATCCCTGGATAAATGACCCCTCCCAGAAACCTGACACTATAACCTGTTATATTATTACGCTCCAGAAATGCATCCAAACCCTTTTTGAACTCTGTCAGTGAATTCACCATGACAATTTTCCTCTGGCAAAAATTTCCCACAGTCTACTGCTCTTACAGTAAGGAAAATCCCTTTCTATGTTTATTAAAATTTTCGTTCCTAAAGTTTAAAGAGGTTTCCCCCCTTGTTCAGATACAGCCCTGGGTAAAAATAAATTTTGGAAGACTCTATATTGACCTTTGATGTATTAAACATTTTTATTTGCCCCCCCAACCGTTTTTTCTCTAAACTAAAAAACCCCCCAACTTCTAATCTTTCGGTATTGAGTCCACCCCCCTTTTTTATTTTTTTTGTGCCCCCCTTTTTACCTGTTCAACTCTACAAGCTTTCCCCTGCACTGGTGCCCAAAACTGTCACAATATTTTTATGTGTGTCTAACCATGACTTGGTAATGGGGGAATAATGTTCTCACATGGCCTCTATGCCCCCTTTTTAATGCCCCCCAATCCTGTTTCCTTGGGAGCTGCTGGCTGACACTGGCTGCTACAATTAAGTTTTACTGTCCACCAGAATTCCCAAGTCCTTCTTCATGCACTTTTACCCCCCTTTTTTTTCCCTTTTTAAAATGTATCATTAATGGATTTTTCCTCCCCATGTGCATAACCTTGCTTTTTCTGTGTTAAACCTCATCCACCCCCTTTCCCCCGCCCAGGCCTCCAAATTTTTTTTCCAGATCTCTTTGTAATAACACATTATCCTCTATTGTGTTTGATTACTATAAGAGCTTAGTATCGCTGCAAAGACATATTCTACTGTGTAATCCCGTGTAAGACATTAATGAAAATGTTGAAAAGGGATAGGGCCCAATATGACCCTTTGGTACCCCCTAGTAACAGGGATCCTTTTAGAATTTCTGAAATCTACCCTTTGTTTTTTTATCATGAGCCAGTTGCTTACCCACTTTTCACACATTTTCCCCCCATCCCAAACATTCTCTTTTATTTTTCCCCTTTATGTGGCACGTATCAAAGCTTTTGAAAAATTAAAATGACACCATGCCTCACCCCGATCCCGTCTAGCACTGACTTCCTCATAGAAGCTGATGAGATTAGTCTGACAGGACCGATCCTTCATAAACCCATGCTGGAACGGCGTTATACATTTATTTTCAGTGATATACTCCAGGATAGCATCTCTGAGAAAACCTTCAAACATTTTACCTAAAACAGAGGTCAAACTTACCGGCCTATAGTTTCCTGGATCACTTTTTGACCCCTTTTTGAATATTGGCACCACATTTGCTATGCGCCAATCCTTTGGGACATACCCTGTTATTAGACAGTCCATAAATAGTTATTAGTTTGATTTCCAAGCAAAGGTCACTAGTTTTAAATGAAGAGCAGCCATGAAGAAAATTTCCTAATGAAATAGAAACTGTATCATCCAGCTCATCGATCTCTCGGCCATACAAATTGCTAAACTGCATCATGTGAGTCCATGACAGTTGGAAAAATATGACAAAGTCCATCCATTAAAAGCCAAGAGGTGGACACCCAGGCAAAATATCAGTCAAGTCTGGAGATCGCAAGGTCTATCCGTTCTGGTGCGACACACACAGCAGTGGAGGAGGCTCGTATGCTCCATAATAGATTACAGACACTCATGCAAGCCCACATTACACAGGTCTGGAATGATGGCCCAAAAAAAGGTGAAGAAGCCTCAACTTCAATATCTTCATAAGAAGCGTTGATTCGAGCTGACAAAAAAGTAAGAAAAGTGGATAGTAGAAGATTGGAAACAGGTGATTTACAGTGATAAGATGAAGGTCACTAGACTGGGCTCTGATGGGTGTAAATAAGGTTTGGAAGAATCAAGGGAAAAAGGGGCTAAAGGATTGAGAAATTGAAGGAACTGTCAGGTTCGGTGGAGGAAGCCTGATGATATAGGGATGTTTCACAGCCAAAGATGTTGGATACTTGACCAGGATTGATGTTGATCTCAATGCTGAGCTATATGTGAGTATGCTACAAGATGTGTTCCAGCAGGACAACGACCTGAAGCATACCTCAAGATTGGCAAAATAAATAGGTTACTGACAATGAACTAGGGTTGCTGGATTGGCTCCCGGATCCCAACTCAATCAAACATTTGTGTGTAGCGTTAAAGAAAAAGCTGTATTCGTACCCATGTGAGTCAACCAGCATCCACTAATATTGGGAATGTGTAGAAGAAACCTGTGATGAGATTGAATCTGATTTAAGTCACTCCAAAAATGATTCAGGTAGTGTTGAAAGCCAAAGGTAGATTTACAAAATACTAACAAAATAATAAAACTAAAAATTTAGATTTTTAGGACCAAAACAGTAACAATGCAGTTACATGAGAAAAAAAATCTGCATAACTAAGCATATTCTAAATAGTTGCAAGTCAAATTTATGTGTGAGACAGCCAAGATTGGCTATAAAATGATGGTGGCCTCGCATTCAAAGCTGTAGTGAATGGTGAGAAAAGGAGCCTGAAAGTCAAAACATTGTTACCCTTTTGCTTTTTAGCGTATTTATCATGCAGCTGTTGAACACTAGACTAGTTAGGGTACTTTACTAGGCACATGGGGAGCTATAGTGAGTTGCAAAACTTCTCATACTCCTTGAATTGTTCCCCATTTTTAAACATTAAAGACATAAACTGAAATGTATTTATGAATGTATTGATATTTTATATGAAAGAGCAACACAAAGTAGCAAGTATTTGTTGGGTGCAAAGAAAATGATATATTCTTTATAAATTTTTTCAAATTAAAAAACTGAAGTATAGCGTACATATGTATTCAGCCCCACTCTGGTGCTCATAAACAAAATCCAGTGTGACCAGTCACCTAATTAGTAAATAGAGTACATCTGTATGTAATTTATTCTCAGTATAACTATGGGTGTTTTATGAAGGCCTCATAGGTTTGTTGGAGAACATTAGTGAAAAAACAGCATCATGAAAACCAAGGAACACACCAGACATCTCAGAGATAAAGTTATGACAAGGTGTATTGCCGGGTTCGGTAGTAAAAAAAAATAGCCCAATGCCTGAACATCTCACTGAACACTATTCAATTCATTTTCCATAAATGGAAGGAGTATGGCACAACTGCTAACCTACCAAGACACGGCCGCCCACATAAACTAACAGCCCAGACAAGAAGAGCACTAATTAGAGAAGCAGCCAAGAGGCCCAAGACCACTCAGGAGGAGCTGCAGAGATCCACAGCTCTGGGAGAATCTGTCCACAGGACAACTATTAGTCATGTACTTCGCAATCTGGCATTTATGAAAGAGTGGCAGGAAGAAAGCCATTTTTGAAAGCAAGCCAGAAGAAGTCCTGTTGGTAGTTTGCAAAAGGTATGTAGGGAACACCACAAGCACGTGGAAGTAGGGCCCCTGGCCAGATGAGACCTAAATTGAACTTTTTGACCTAAATGCTAAATGTTATGTGTGGAGGAAAGCCTGCACATCACTTTGAACACACCATCTCCACTGTGAAGCATGGGGGTAGCAGCAACATGCTGGGGGAGGCTATGCTTCCGCATGGACTGGGAAACTGCTCAGAGTTGATGGAAAGATTGATAGATCTAAACACCAGGCAATCCTGGAGGAAAACCAGTTATAGGCTCCAAAATACCTGAGACTGGGTTATAGGTTCACCTTCCAGCAGGGTAACAATCCTAAACATATGCCAAAGCTACAATGGAAGGGTTTACATCAAAGCATATTTATGTGTTACAATAGCCACAGTCCAGATCTAAATAAATCCCATTGAGAATATGTGGCAGGAGTTGAAAATTGCTGTTCAAAAACATTCGTCAACTAATCTGACTGAATTAGAGCGATTCTGCAAAGAAGAATGGGCAAAAATTAATTCCAACCTCTAGATGTGCAATGCTGGTAGACACATACCCCAGCAGACTGCAGCTGTCATTGCATCTAAAGGTGATCCTACAAAGTAGGATGAATACATATGCACGCTGCACTTTTCAGTTTTTGATTTTGCAAACATGTGGAAAAGCCCACATCATTTTCTTTATGCTTGCTACTTTGTGTTGCTCTATCACATAAAGTCAAACACTCAATAAAATACATTTAAGTTTGTGATTGTAACATTTAAAAATGAGGAACATTTTAAGGGTATGAATACTTTTGCAACCCACTTTATATCTGTTCAACACTGATGATTAAGAGTTACAGTGGTTTTATGGTACCTTCTTAAAAAAAAAAAAAAAAAAAAAAATCTAATACATTTGAAATGTTTTTAGAAGTGGGACAGAATATTAAGACTTCTACCTGATCTAATGACATCAACTGGAATGATTCGATGACCAATAAATTTCCCTCCTTCCTCAAATGCTGCTACTCTCAGAGATGCCATTTCTGGCATAAGAATCTGGAAGGTAAGAAACACATTTAAGAAACCTTTTCATCAATTTAATTGTTTTATTATTGAGGCTTAGAAAACCAAAAAGCGGTCCCACACTACCAAAAAGGGGGCCAACTTAGCCGTATCTAAACAAAGAACAAATTAGGAAAACAGCTAAAATTTTACTTTTATTATATTCCCGTAAACAGGTAAAAAATGATTTCTTAGACACAATAACAAATCCAACCGATTTCCATAAACAGATCTCTCATCACATATAGTTATGTATTTAGCCAATAGGGTCGATCTTAAAATGATTATGGTATAATACATTCACATAGCCAATATACTCACGTGACCGAATCGAATATGAAACACCATTCGTTCTTGGATGCACTAGATATAATCAATATACTCATGTGACTAATTCAAATCCAAGATATCTTTAATTTTTGGATCACTTGAGAAATGTTATTTATATATAAAGACACACAAAAATAGGTCCAATATACAAAAACCAAAGACGTATATACGTGCACAGACTAACGGTCCCTGTTACACCCCACCTGACAGGTGGAGATACCATCCCAAAAGGGACGATCCTACCCTACAAAGGCTATGGCTATGTTCACACGGCAATAATCGTGCGACGTATTTCGCCTGTTCTCGTGAGCGGTGGCGGGGCGGGGCGGTAGCCCGACGGCCCCATAGACATTCATTATTCTTGGCTTATACGCCGTGAATAATTGACATGTCACTTCTCTCCCCGCTCGGCGTATTGTGCGAGCAGGTAGAGGAGACGTAATCCATAGTTCTCTATGAGACCTGTGGATTACCGTAATGACTGGGACGTATCTCGCTCCATATTTAGCGCAGTACAGTGCGAAATTCGGGCCGAGATACGTCCCAATTTAAGCTGTGTGAACATAGCATATCCCTTAACAAAAACTATAATGTGCAATATTAGGATACAGAAAAATACTGCATGGTACGGATAAAAAACCCGACGCGTTTCCCCATGTATGTTGCGGTTCTTCAGGGGAGAATAATAATAATCCGACCAAAAACCTCTGTTCAGTAAACCATAAACAAAATTATACAAAGTAGTAAAAAAGTCACTAAAATTAGTGATCAAATAGACATGGCTATGGGCCCATACAGATGTAAAAGTGGGCTAAACCATTATCTTACCTGACCCCTTTAAATATGTTTCCTGATGTCATGTGCATTCAAACATTGCACCATACAAAGCCTTACTTCTG
Organism: Phyllomedusa bahiana; assembly: GCA_025379985.1. NCBI lineage: Eukaryota > Metazoa > Chordata > Amphibia > Anura > Hylidae > Phyllomedusa > Phyllomedusa bahiana. The sequence continues at coordinate 81,928 of JAODAL010008096.1, forward strand.
GTAAACAAACGCCGGATGAGATATTAAAACGGCAAAAAGAATGCAGAGCCCAAGATGATGAAGTTCCGGTGCGTCCTGCAACTTCATGGATGCATAATAAGGGAATTAGAGGAGACCCTGTGAAGCCGCTTACTCCCAGGATGATGCATTCCTACCATTCGTTCCCTGTCTGTCCCGATCATCCCCACACATATATTAAAGCACCGAGCAGCATCCAATCAGAGCACTAAAAAGGTTGGACGAGACGAATGCCATCACATAAAGCCAGAACACTACGCCCATCAACACACGCACCCCGATGCCGCGCATCCTCCAAACAGGACGCTGATACAAAGACAGGAGGGACAGATACACAGTCAGCATAAAAGCTCACCACACCAAAATACAGAACTACTTTAACCCAAAAAAGGGCATACACATAAATGCCCCTAACATCAACTATATATCAAATAATGGTTATGTATAAACACGCATTATATACTGTAAGGTGGCAACAGCAGGAAGGGTATATAATGGAGTGTATATCCCGGCCAGGGTCATTGCATGAACTTTTGAAAGTCCAGACACATGCCACCAAGGTAATTAGCCTTGGTGGAATGAAAGGCCAAAATTAGACAGGTGTCGAGAGTACAGGCTGTCGACATATGTTTAGTAGGTTAGTATGGGTTCCAGCCATTCCCGGGTCTGCCTTTCATTGGGAGTAAGCATAGAGCAGGGTGGGTGCTTACTCCACATGTCCCACTCAAGGATTTGTCTGGCCTTTATAAGTCAGCAAGTAAGCTGGCTAGGTGTGGATACAACCGCAGACTACCTTTGAGTCTAGGGAGGAGACATGCTGGAGAACTAGCAGGGCTGCTACTCATTTGTTGAGATATTTACAAGGTGATAGTGAGTATTACTTTGTTAGTCAGAGCTCAGACGAGCAGGCTTTTGTTTTGTGTATACTGTGCATGCCTTGCACTTGTTTTGTGATGCTGCTTAAATAAAAATACAGAGGTCCTGTATTTACACCTGAAGATCTGTCTTTGTCTCTGCCTGAAGATAAACGTGTGCCAAGATCCCAGAGCTGCAAAAAGCTCACAATACATATTATCTTAATTCAAAAACAAAACATAAGGATATGAGAGGAACTGTACATGTCAACTTGTATATATGCCTCCCATAATAAAAAGAGCTCCTCAGAGTTGGTAGTCAGGTAACGAACAGTAAAAAAAACAGTTTGCCATTAATATCAGTGTCATAAACAATTAGACTCCTAGTTCAATAGATAAAAAACAAATACATAACAATGGTAAGTCCCACATATATTTTGAACCACATATATTTATCCTTATATATGGATTTATATGTTGGGAATAGAAAACAATAAAGCCATTGTTGATAGGTGTTAATCGATAAAGCAAGAGAATGTGAGACTTTCATTCAGACCTTTAGGGGATACGATCTCCAAATGATAAATCCAGCGAGACTCAAAATTTGCAGTTACTGTCAATCAAACTGACCACGTCGTGTAGAAGGACAAACTTTCTCTATGGCACAGAAAAAAATATTTTTTATACACCCAGTGTGTTGTTCCCACACGTGTCGAGCAATTGGTATGTCCCTATGATGTAGGATATGTCCCATGTGCTCCAGAACTCTCCGTCTCAATTCCCTCTCGGTCTTGCCTACATACTGGAGAGTGCAAGGGCATGTATACATATAAACCACTCCTTTACTTTTACAATTTATACAAACATGGAAGAGAGAAACATAGACCGCACATCCTTACACTATACGTTTATCTAATGCTTCTCAGCAAAACTATATAAAAAACGAACAGGAGGTTCTTAGTATGCTTTTTGCGCAAAAGGTATAGGCCCACTTGCCACGTCGCGGCGACCTCTATTAAGTGGGTCCCTACGCTAAATGGGGGTAACGCTGCATGGCAGCCACCACCGCAGCAAAAACCACACAGATGAGGGGCACTGCCCAGTGGCCCAACAGCACCACTGCTGCCAAACCTAGCCCCCCGGCTCTGGACTGCACCACCCCACCAGCACAGTATCACAGCAGCAATGGCCGCCACACAGATAATTGACATGTCATTTTCTAGCGGCGTATACGCGCCGCTAGCAGTGATTGTCTATGGGCCGGCGAAGTGCCGGCCCCCCGCTCACTCCACCGCTCCCGCCCCCGGCCACACGTCGTAACTGCGGGGTGTAATTACGTCCCGCAGTTAAGCCGTGTGAACCTAGTCTAACAGGGACCGTTAGTCTGTGCACGTATATACGTCTTTGGTTTTTGTATATTGGACCTATTTTTGTGTGTCTTTATATATAAATAACATATCTCAAGTGATCCAAAAATTAAAGATATCTTGGATTTGAATTGGTCACATGAGTATATTGATTATATCTAGTGCATCCAAGGACGAATGGTGTTTCATATTCGATTCGGTCACGTGAGTATATTTCCTATGTGAATGTATTATATAATCATTTTAAGATCTACCCTATTGGCTAAATACATAACTATATGTGATGACAGATATGTTTATGGAAATTGGTTGGATTTGTTATTGTGTCTAAGAAATCATTGTTTTATCTGTTTAAGGGAATATAAAAGTTAAATTTTAGCTGTTTTCCTAATTTGTTATTTATTATTGAGGCTTGCGAAACATATACACTACCATTCAAAAGTTTGGGGTCACCCAGACAATTTTGTGTTTTCCCTGAAAACTCATACTTTTATTTATCAAATGAATTGCAAAATGAATAGAAATATCGTCTAGACATTAACGACGTTAGAATGAATGATTTTCATTTGAAATAATAATTTTCTTCTTCAAACTTTGCTTTCGTCAAAGAATGCTCCCTTTGCAGCAATTCCAGCATTGCAGACCTTTGGCATTCTAGCTGTTAATTTGCTGAGGTGATCTGGAGAAATTTCACCCCGTGCTCCCAGAAGCCCCTCCCACAAGTTGGATTGGCTTGATGGGCACTTTTCGTGTGCCATACGATCAAGCTGCTCCCACAACAGCTCAATGGGGTTGAGATCTGGTGACTGCGCTGGCCGCTCCATTACAGATAGAATACCAGCTGCCTGCTTCTTCCCTAAATAGTCCCTGCATAATTTGGAGGTGTGCTTTGAGTCATTGTCCTGTTGCAGGATGAAATTGGCTCCAATCAAGACCTGTCTACAGGGTATGGCATGGCATTGTAAAATGGAGTGATAGCCTTCCGTATTCAAAATCCCTTTTACCTTGTACAAATCTGCCACTTTACCAGCACCAAAGCAACCTCAGACCACCACATTACCTCCACCATGCTTGACAGATGGCGTCAGGCTCTCTTCCAGGATCTTTTCAGTTGTTCTGCGTCTCACAAATATTTTTCTGTGTGATCCAAACACCTCAAACTCCGATATCACTTTTTTCCAATCTTCCTCTGTCCAATGTCTGTGTTCTTTAGCCCATATTAATCTTTTCCTTGTATTAGCCAGTTTCAGATATGGCTTTTTCTTTGCCACTGTGCCCTAAAGACCAGCATCCTGGAGTCGCCTCTTCACTGTAGACGTTGACACTGGCGTTTTGCGGGTACTATTTAATGAAGCTGCCAATTGAGGACTTGTGAGGCATCGATTTCTCAAACTAGAGACTCTAATTTACTTGTATTGTTGCTCAGTTGTGCAGCGGGGCCTCCCACTTCTCTTTCTACTCTGGTTAGAGCCTATTTGTGCTCTCCTCTGAAGGAAGTAGTACACACTTGCCAGTTTCTTGGCAATTTCTTGCATGGAATAGCCTTCATCTCTCAGAACAAGAATAGAGACTGTCAAGTTTCACATGAAAGTTCTTTTTTTCTGGCCATTTTGCGAGTTTAATCGAAAAAACAAATGTAATGCTCCAGATTCTCAACTAGCTCAAAGGAAGGTCAGTTTTATAGCTTCTCTAATCAGAAAAACTGTTTTCAGCTGTGCTAACATACTTGCACAAGTGTTTTCAAGGGTGTTCAAAATATCCAATAGCTTTCTTACACAGTTAGCAAACACAATGTACCATTAGAACACTGGAGTGATAGCTGTTGGAAATGGGCCTCTATACACCTATGTAGGTATTGCATTGACAACCAGACGTTTGCAGCTTGAATAGCCATTTACCACATTAACAATGTAAAGAGTGTATTTCTGATTCATTTAATGTTAGCTTCATTGAAAAAACATCTTTTTCTTTCAAAAATAAGGAAATTTCTAAGTGACCCAAACATTTGAAAGGTAGTGTATACAATGTGTATACAATGTGTAAAGTATAGCAATGTTCACATGGCGAGTTGACTTTGTGTTGGGATCCATTTTTCAATGCGTTTGGATCCGTGTTTTGGACCCTAAACGGATCCAAACACGCAGCTAACAATGTGTAGTGTGATTTACATTGCTGTCAATATAAAACATGCATCAGCATTTAGACGAGTGATCATCAATACATGTTTTACTTGTATATTTCGTATCCGTTCAAAGAATTATCCTGTCAATTTTTGATTGGTTTGACTCAGCAGACGCCCTATTTAAAACTATAGGGTGCGATCCCACTGCAGCCACAACTCATCCAAACACGCACCTACTTATTGGATGCGATTTACGCAGTGCTTCTGGATGCATTTTTTGGACCCAAAACAGATCAAAAAACGGATCCAACACGCCGTGTGAACATATCCATCTAAACTGAGAAATAGTTTTGTTGTGTCAGCCATTAAACATACAATATTTTTAACTTCTAAAACATCCGGTGAACAGTCAATATTGACAGGAAAAGTTATGACCAGATATTATATGACGATACTTGTCAAGTCCGCTAGAAAGAAAGCCTCTCTGTAATAGTGGCTCCCACCATGGCAAATAGAGGCTTATCCTGAGTAAGAGACCCCAAGCTGCACATATATCCAAGAAGGATGGACATGAAACAACCCATGAAATGTATAAGGGTCATCAATTAAATAATAATAATGAAGTTGGCACCTAAAGTGTCAATGTGCTACATAATCATCCTCCTACTAATTAGAGCTAACGTGATAGTACAGAGTTATATTAGGATTATATCTTAACCACATCTGAACTCCGGGACTAAAAGGCACACAACTTTATATTGTCGCTTCAAATATCCACCCTGTACATGGCACAATGTTGAATATCCTCACATTACCTTTTCAAACACATAGGGCTCTTCTTTCCACACAGGATTTATTGAATTTGCAGTAGCGGTTAATTTGGTTTTATACTTGCGCTTAGGATCTCCTGGCAGCCCAAAGAGCTCAACTTCCACGTAGGTTTTCACACTCTTGTCACTGAGAAACTGGCCTGAGAGTATCTGAAGAGAGAACACATGGTCACTAATTCTGTATTTATGTAGTTGCATAATGGCTATAGTAGAATATTTTGACTGGTTTATATTTTATATTAATCATCAAATTTCCAGGGAAAAAGCAACTGCTAATGCTGGTCACTCAAGGCAAGCTCCATCGTGGGAGCCAATTTAAAGCTCACTGGTTTCATTCCTTAGAGAAGCTAAGTCCTAATGTCCTTAATGTAAAATAACATTAACTTACTGTAATTGCAAGTGTGTTGGCAACAACCACATCAATACGATCAACAGTAAAGGGATCAAATTGCTTGTCTGCACGCCTCATAAATTCATGTTTTAGTATGTACCCACTGCTGCCGTTGAATTCAAAGAGTGCCATGTTTTGCTGCATTGCCAAGTCTAAAAACAAACTGATGTTTAATACAGATAATGCACACATACCAATATATATAGTATATATCGATGATCATAAATAACTAAAACTGACCCATAGTTTGGAAGTTGAGCGCCACCATCTGACATCCTGCGTTCCAGAACATTTGAGGCAAATAGTTCGATGAATCCATTCTGGTTCCCTTGGGATATATCCGACTCATTTGTCTTTTATTGTATCTGAATAGACTGTATAGGAAATAAAGCTCTGCATTCTGTATAAGTATCAGTATTATATTAGACAGCATTAAGCAAGATTGTAGGCTTCCAACTTAATGAAAATGAAGGATACTCAACAAACTGCACTGGGAACTTGGTCACTAGATCATAGGCTTTCGTTTCCACAAATGAAGAAATGACGTAGCTTTGATTCTTTTCTGGAGATAAAAATGAGAATAATGTTGTAAACTGTAGTGTCTATTGGCTACTGAATTTTACATATACAAACCTATATATCAGCCATCGTATAGGTAAATGGTTGTTCACAGAAAGGACCTGCTCTAAGGGTATGTTTACACGGCTGATTTGGATGCTGAATTTTCAGCGACCCATTCCGCGTCAAAACCTTGTCTGAAAAGCGCTTCAAAAGTGCCTTTTCTGACGAGGATTTGATCAGGTTTTCCAACACTGTTTTCTTTTTGAAACACCCATACAAATTCATAGCCAGTGCAAAAACCGCGCTGAAAAATCAATGTCTAAAACTGTGTTGAGGTTTTGGACAAGGTTTTGAAGCTCTCCATTGATTCCTGTGGGGATTTCAAGCATTGAAAATGCTTCAAAAATTGACAAGACCCAAAAAAGTATCCACATAAGCACGGAAAATGCACGGATAAACCTCATCGTGTGTGAACTACAATGCTGTTTTAAATAGGAATCAATTAAATTGAACTGGGGGCGTTCTGGAGGATTTTTTATTATGCTGTTTTAGGCAAGGAAATGCTCCGAAAACAGCATAAAAAACAGCTGTGTCAACAAACCCTAAGGCTATGTTCACACGGCTTAAAATTGGACGTATTTCAGTCCGTAATTTTGCGCCGGAGTGCGCAAATTGCGGCTGGAATACGTCCCTGTCATTACGGTAATCCATAGTTCTCTATGAGAACTGTGGATTACGTCTCCCCTCCCTGCTCGCACAATATGGCGAGGGGGAAGATAAGTGACATGTGAATTACCAGCGGCATATACGCGCCGCTGGTAATGAATGTCTATGGGCCGGCGAGGTGCCGGCCCCCCGCTCCCTCCCCGCCCCGCCCCCGTCCACACGCCGTAATTGCGGAGCATAATTACGCCCTGCAAATAAGCCGTGTGAAGGCTATCAATGTGAATCTGTTGTGATTTCCCACAGCAGGTTAAATGCTGAAAGTCCCCAGTACAGTTCAATAGCAGCAAAGTAAATGAAACTTAAGAAATCTCATTCACATGTTGAAAAGGGGAAAAATCCTTTATGTCACCAAACATAAACTAATCTGTGGTGTGAATTTCAAATCAATGTGGTGGGAATTTAAAATCAATGGCATGCACAAAGATTGCAAATTTGTTTCAGATATTTTCCACTGAATCCAATTATGCAGGATCATATGCACAACAAAAGCTTTCCCAGAAAAACCCCCAAGTAAAAAAAGGAAAAGAAAACAGTCTGAGTTTATATAGACAATCCCCCTAACCCCCCGCCTCCCTAACCCCCCGCCTCCCTTCCCCCCACACACACACCCTTGACAACACATTTCTAGTCCTTTGGTCTTCCGTGCACAGCCGCCTCCAGCAAAGATGTCCCATATCACCACTGAAGCCAATTATAGGGCTACAGTGGTCACATAGGACATTGTGCAGATTTCCTGCTGTGGAGAACTGCAGAATTACTGCAGTAACTTTCCACAGCAATTCTGCTATGTCTGAACATACCCTTCAAATGTGTTTTTGTTATAACAAGCATTTTGCATCGTAACTGTATGCTATGCACAGAATTAACCATATTGTACAACAGTAACAGCTTTTATATGCAAAGTGCTATTGTCACGTCAAGGGAGGTACAGTGAGCCCTGACTTAACCCAAGCCCACTGTCCCTGCCTACTTGACGAACTGCCCTAAATGGCAGACCCGAACTGGACAGCAGACCCTGCACTACTAAGTGCAGAGCCAATCATAAGAAAGAATGGTCAAACAGTCCAGATCATCAGCAGAATGGGTACATCAGGCCACAAATCAGAAAACAGAAGGAATGCCAGAAAACAAACCAGGGGTCAGAACACTATCAAGAACAAGGTACCGAAATAGGGGACAAATTGAGGTCAAGAACACGGGCCGAGGTCTGGTAACAAGAAAAACACAATACAGAAAGCAGGTGAAAAGAGCAGCTAGAACCTTTCACAGGCAAAGCAGAAAGGTCCAAGGAGGTTTAAATGGTGTGCCCAGACACCGCCCCTGTAGCTGATGGTGCGGTGGTCTACAGGCCCTTCTATTGGCCTGTGTGAAACACCCTCTGTGCAGAGTGGCTGTACAGCTGTCACTCCTGAGCTCACCAGTAGAGCCTCTCTTTTGTTGTGGACACAGGCCAGGTGGACACAGGCCATGCAGAGTGTTGCACCTTACAAGCAGGAGACTGATCAGGTAAATGAGTCCTGACTCGTGACAGTTATGTGATAAATAAAAAAAATAATTAAAAAATAATACTCACAAATAGATAACTATTAACTTATCCTGATAGAAATGATTTTTACCATTATTTAAAAACCTAATCATGTAATTGACCCATATTTTCAGTGAACTATTAGGATTTAAATAAATCTTACGTGCAGAAAGTTCAAATGACTCAAATTTAACGGGCTGGATGTAGTTGACCAAACTTGACATCTCTTCATAAGCTACTGCCTCCTGACCAGCAGTGCCCTGTGCAAATAAAAACAGTCAAGTCAAAGATAAAATTGCTCAAGGATCTTAAAAGAATCTAAAGTATGTGGCAGATTCTTGACAAAATGTAAAAAAAAAACTTGCCAAAGTTGTTTGGAGTAATAATGTTGCCAAGATTAAAGTGGTAATTTGCGCAGACTTTGTGTACACCACTACAGCTGACTACAACCTTATCCAAGGTTTTGGTACTTGAGTCAACACCTTGGTATAAAACATAAGGAATGATTCACATTTTCCGAGTAGCTGTGGACAAGGAGTAACCAAACTTATGTCAGATTAGAAGAACATGAGAAAATATAGGGGGGAGCTATTCATACTGTAAAATAATGTTGGATCAGTCTCGAGATGGTTGTGAGATGATAATTAGTGTCATGATGCGCATTGCAGTCCCCACTTTAGACCACAGGCTGCTCTTCCTGTTCCTGGCCGTCACTCACCTCCCCACTCCTGCTCTGCTCCCAGTCTCTGTTCATGGCCAATGTGCGTGCTAATTCCATAAGTAGTGCGCGTGTGCTCTGGTTCTGACCTACAATCGCTGGCCACCTTTTATTAGGTCACTTCCCTCTGCACCCTCTGCCAGTTGTTGGCATTCCTGAGCTTTTATTTGCGCCTGTGTTCTGCATCTGCTGTTGCTTCACCTCCAGCTGTGCTTCCTCTGCCACATCATTTTTGCTTCGCTTATGTCAAGCAATTCCACAGTGGGGCAATGCACCATACAGTTCCATACTCTAGTCCCTGAGCTGGCTTGGAATAATGAGGCTCTCATAGCGGCCATCTAGCAAGGCCTTGCTGAGTGAATCAAGTACAAGCTGGCTGGTCGCGATCTTTCTACTACTCTTGACAACCTGTTCGCTCTGGCCTCCAAAATTAATATTTGTTTTGTAGAGGGACAACTAGAGCTTCGCCAGCAAAAAGAGTCCTCCCATCCTTGCAGACTTCTTCACCTTGTACCAGTCTTAAAAAAAGACCTCCACTGTCGCTACCGACAAATTTTCACAAGGAACTTGCAGGTGAACAAACTTCATTTAACAGAGAAAAAAATGCATTCGCAGGTGCAAAGTATACTGATGCCTATATTGTGGTAGCAAGGAACTTTTCCTGAGAAACTGCCCAGTTAATCTGGGAAATTTTAAGCCTCTGGGCTTTGTGGGAGATATGAACCTAGACGAACATGCATTCTCTCTACGTTTGACCACGCCGGTCCCTCTCAGCTCCTCATCTGGTGTCAGTTTTCAAATTCCTGCCTTCCTGGATTCTGACTCTGCAGGAAACTGGTGCACATGCCAGCTCTGTAAGGTTTAGAGGGCCAGCACATACCTGACCTCCAATGGCTGGTCATATGGCCATTTATTAGATTACTTCCCCCTGCATCCTCTGCCATTTCTTGGTGTTCCTGAGCTGCTTTCGTTTGTGACTCATTCTCTGTTGATTGGGTTCCTGGTTTTGACCTCTGCCATTGGACTCCTGACTACTCTTGCCTGCCGTATGCCCTAAATTCATTGCCTGTGACCTGACAACAACTCTGCCTGCTCCGTTTATACCTCATTGGCACCTCGGTGGTCACTGAGAGTGGCCTTGTCAGGGGTATGCCCCTAAAAATTTCCCCATCGACTGTTTTTCCCCCTTGAGGTGGGCGTGGAAAATTTTAGGGGGCCCCTCCAGACCCACTTCTGTAGGTAAGTATAAATCTCTCGCAGTGACTTAGCGGATCCACCACTTGCTTTGTGACATCCAGTTAAAAATATTCTAATGGTGCTTATAAGCTATCATGTTCCATTTCTTTTTATCCCATCAGGGTGTTAATTCCAAGGGAAGCTTGTCAATGTGTATGAATTAGAATCTATGACAGAGATTCAGAAGGATTTCTATTTCATAACATTTCTCAAAAACCCTTGTTTTTTTAGGAAAATTAAGAACAAAAATCTGCATTGGAAAATTCCAAAATTTTTTTTTTTATTCATCCATTAAAAATGGGACAATGGACAAGCAATTTAACACTTATGTGTTTCAAACCATATGTAGTTCTTGATCACAGGCTGTGATCAAGAAAAAATATAAATGAAAGAGCCTGGGGGCTGGGACTGTGCATAGTAAATACTAAAATTTTTCCCCTTTAATATGCTCGCCCCAGTAAAAAAGGGAATAAATCATTATAGACACCCTAAGTACTATAACTCTTACCTCATCTGATTGTATCTGTTTCTCTTCTTCATCCACATTTTCTACAACCTCGTCACTTTCACCTTCTTTTCCTGCATCATCTTCTGCTTGATTATCTATGAAATATATGCTTTACTGATGATGATGTCTTTTGTGGATTTGCATACTGGAAAAACAGGTGATTATGATTGTTAAGTGATGGTTGAGAAATGTTATTTACCTGAATTTTCACTTGAATGTCCTTGTTCTGTACTTGTGGAGTCATTGCTATGTGGTTTCTTCTCAGCAGAAGAAAAGGCCTGGTTCTTCTTTTTCTTTTTTTGAGGATTTTGCCCAGTAAATCACTGGGACTCGGTATTGGATGGCCAGGTTTCAGCTATAATAAAATAAAGAAACTTAGAACTCTATTGACGAACATTATTAACATTACTCTTGTTACTTCAATACAAACATTAGCCCTTATTTACTATCAATGTCTAAAAGTTAGAACGGGTAAACTTTGGGAGGCAGTCTAAAAATACATCAGATTTATCATAGTGGTTCAAACTGATTGGTAAATTAGTGCAGTTTTAAACTCGACCAATTTTTATACCATTTTTTGACCATAATAAACGGGACTGTGACCTGCTGCGAAAAAATTTGATACTTTTTGGCACATTTTACTACACTTTTCTAACACAACCACAATTGTACATAGAGGGAAATCTTAGAATGTGCTGGAGCTGTATTGTATTAATGCATTATTTTCTGAATAGTTAATTTTGTACTATTTTGCACTTACAGGATACTTTTCCAGAACATCAGTCAGTAACATGTCTCCAAATATTGTTTTGCAGTACTCGGCCATCTTTGCCTGTTGTTTGGCACTGCAGGATACAATACCAATTAAAATATAGCATAAACAGAATCAGAATTTGTTTTAAATCATAATTATAACTAAATACATATATAGATACAGTCCTGGCATCCTAGTTTGAACTTTTGGATTTGCAATAACCATGTGTCACGGCAGAGATGGTGGATCCACTGGGTCACTGTGAGGGATGGCAATAACCACGCCAGGGAGCAGAGTCTAAAGAGTCCCCTGGTTTTCACCAGAGCCTGACGCAAGGCAAGATGGACTTGGCTACAGGAACTCCCAGGTCCTATCCATGTAGTTCTACATGAAGAAAAAGTAGAACAAGACAGGAGGGACAGCGGAAAAAAAAAAAATCGGTATTCAGGTCAGGCAGAGTACAGACAGGAGCAAAACAAGATGTAAAGCAAAGACAGAACGGAAAATACAACACTGGCAAAAAAAAACCTCAAACGCACAAGAAAGATACACCAACAACTAGCAAAGGAGGAAGTTGGGAGGTGTCGGATAAAGACCCTGGAAAAACTCCATTGGCCCAGAAAGTTGGGGTGGCTTGCACTGCCCTTATCCCAAAAAGGTAACAGACGTGAAACCCCCTAAGGGACGTGCTGTGAACATGCGGTTGCACAGACAAGCTGGGAGCAGGATAAATCCCAAAGAGCTGAATGAGGAGTAAAAGGAAAGATGAATATCATCGGGGATCAGACAGATGGGCGTGTCATGGAACCGAACAAAGGTTAACGTTGCATCCAGTAACCATGTACGTATGATAGTTTCTGGAACCCTTCAGTGTCCAGGACAGTTGATATCTTATCCTTAGGTCAACTCTGGGCACCCCACTGATTAGCCGATTGAAGGAGGTTGCGTTGTTATGTAATTTTGGTTGTGACTGTGCCTATTATAACCACTTAAATCCATTTACATGAATGGGACTGAGATGCAGTGAACTGCAATACCAGGCACAGCTACTAAGGAAAGTACCTGGTAAACTCTCCTTGGAGGATGGTAGCACCTTCAGTTAGCAGATCGGCGTAGGGTACACAGATCTGAGATGGAGGGCCTGTTCTAAGAATAGGCCATACATTTAGTGCCCCCCAGAGCCCGGGCGCCTACAGGGGGTACAACCAGTATCCCTTTTTGGGGCCCGTAGAAATAAGGGGGCCTGCATCAAGCAGGCCCCAAAGACAAAAAAAACACCAGGACCCCCTTACTAGTGCCCGGGGTTGGGGGCCGGGCAAGGTCTTGGTGCTGGGGGCGGGAGGGCGCCCGGGACCGTTTGGGGCCCCCGGCTCCCCCCCCGCTTCGGCGCTTTTCTTTAAATAAATTAAAAAGTCGGCGCCCCGGGGGGTGCTGGGGAGGCCCGGCTCCCCCCGGCACAGCTGCGCTGCAGTGAGAAAATTTTTGTACTTACATCATGATCTCAGTGCGCGCTGAGCCGTAGCCCCCACCTCCTCCTCGCTTGTTGTGGCTGGGGGCGGGAATGCGGAATAATTTTAAATTTTGGGGGCCCCCGCCCCAAAACTGCGGGGACAGAGCGGGAGGAGGTCCGGCTCCCGGGTACAGGCGCACTGGTTTTGTGTAATCAAGATTTCTCATGCAGCGCGCTTCCGGCCCCGGGGCCGGGGCCTCCTCTAGCCTTTAAATGTGGAGGGGCCCCCCCTTAGGGTAAACACACAGCCAGGCCCATTACTGTGGGGGACCCCCCCTTTAGGCCCCCACCCAGCCCTATTTCCCATGGTGTGTGTGTGGTGGGGGAGCTTCTCCCCCCTGGTGGGGCCCTTTTGTACCCCATGGCCTGGGGGGAGAGAGGGGCCCCCCCAAAAAAGGCCCGGGGAGGAGGGGTTTCCCCCCCCAACCCCACACTGCCCGGGAGGGGAAAAGGGGGCCCCCCAAACACCACCTGGCCCGGGGGGGAAGGGGCCCCCCCCTCCCCAGACAGCCAGGGGGGGGAAAAGGGGGCCCCCCCACCCCCAAAACCCCAGCCAGGGGAAAAGGGGGAAAAGGGGCCCCCCCACCCCCCACAGCCAGGGGGGGGGGAAAGGAGCCCCCCACCACCCCAAGCCAGGGAGGGGGGAAAAGGGGCCCCCCCACAACAACAAAGCAGGGGGGGGGAAAGGAGCCCCCACCCCCCGCCGGGAGGGGGGAAAGGGGGGCCCCCACACCAAAAGGGGGGGTCCTTTTCCCCCACCCTGGCTGGGTGTGTGGGGGGGGGTCCTTTCACCCCTACCCTGGTGTGTGTGTGGGGGGTGGGGCCCCTTCCCCCTCCCCGGCTTTTTTGTGTGGTGGGGGGGCTCCTTTCCCCCCCCCTGGCTTGGGGTGTGTGGGGGGGGGGGGCTCCTTTCCCCCCCCCCTGGCTGTGTGTGGTGGGGGGGGTCCTTTCCCCCCCCGGGGTTGGTGTGGGGGGGGGGCTCCTTTCCCCCCCCCCCGGGTGTGTGTGTGGTGGGGGGGGGCCCCTTCCCCCTCCCCGGCTGTGTGTGTGGTGGGGGGGCTCCTTTCCCCCCCCCTGGGGTGTGTGTGTGGGGGGGGGCTCCTTTCCCCCTCCCTTTGGGTGTGTGTGGTGGGGGGGGTTTCCCTTTTCCCCCCCCCCCGGGTGTGGTGTGGTGGGGGGGCTCCTTTCCCCCTCCCCGGCCCCCCGTGGTGTGGGGGAGGGGCTCCTTTCCCCCCCCCTGGCTGTTTTGTGTTGGGGGAGGGGCTCCTTTCCCCCTCCCTGGGGGTGTGTGTGTTGGGGGGGCCTTTTTTTTTCCCCTCCCTGGCTGGGGTGTGTGGTGGGGGGGGTCCCTTCCCCCTCCCGGCTTTTGGGTGGTGGGGGGGGTCCTTTTCCCCCCCCCTGGGGTGTGTGGGTGGGGGGGGGGGTCCTTTCCCCCCCCCTGGGGTGTGTTTTGGGTGGTGTGGGGCCCCCTTCCCCCCCCCTGGGGTTTGGGGTGGTGGTGGGGGTTTCCCCCCCCCCCCTTTCCCCCGGGTGTGTGTGTGGGGGGGGGGGTCTTTCCCCCTCCCCGGCTTTTGTGTGTGGTGGGGGGGGGTCCTTTCCCAAAATCCCTGGCTGTGTGTGTGGTGGGGGGGCTCCTTTCCCCCTCCCTGGCTGTGGTGTGGTGGGGGGGCTCCTTTCCCCCTCCCTGGCTGTGTGTGGGGGGGGGGGGTCCCTTTTCCCCTCCTTGGCTGTTGGTTTGGGGGGGGTCCCCCTTCCCCCTCCCTTTGGGTGTGGGTTTTTTTTGTGGGGGGGGTTTCCCCCCCCCCCATCTGGCTGTGTGTGTGGTGGGGGGGCTCCCTTTTCCCCTCCCCGGGTGTGGTGTGGTGGGGGTCCCCGTTTTCCCCCCCCCCCCGGCTTTTGTGGGGGGTGGGGGGGGGGGTCCTTTCCCCCTCCCTGGGTTTTGTGTGTGGTGGTGCGGCCCCTTCCCCCCCCCTTTGGGTGTGTGTGTTTGGGGGGGGGGCTCCTTTCCCCCCCCTGGCTGTGTGTGTTGGGGGGGGGCTCCCTTTCCCCCCCCCTGGGGTGTGTGTGTGGTGGGGGGTCCTTTCCCCCTCCCTGGCTGGGTTTTGGTGGGGGGGGCCCTTTCCCCCCCCTGGTGTGTGTTTTGGTGGGGGGGGTCCTTTCCCCCCCCTGGCTGTGGTGTGGTGGGGGGGATCCTTTCCCCCCCCCTGGTGGTGGGGGTGGGGGGCTTCCCCTTTCCCCCCCCCTGGCTGTGTGTGTGGGTGGGGGGGGGTCCCCTTTCCCCCCCCCCTGGCTTTTGTGGTGGGGGGGCTCCTTTCCCCCACCCTGGCTGTGTGTGGTGGGGGGGGGTTTTTCCCCCCCCCTGGGTTGGGGGTGGTGGGGGGGCCCCTTTTTCCCCCCCCCCCGGTGTGTGTGTTGGGGGGGGGCCCCTTTTCATCACACCCCACCCAAACCAGGGGGGAGGACGGGGGCCTCAAAAATGAATTTAAAAAAAAAAGTTTAAAGTGTAAAAAAAAATAAAAAGTTTTGGGGATGTTCACTCGCGTTTTTTTTCCCTCGAACGCCGCTTTTTTGATGCCTCTCTGGGTTGTTTTTAACGGGGGGAAAAACCCAGAGACGCCTTAGAAAAAACAGATGTTGATACGGACCCCAAAAAGCCATGTGAAAAAATACCCATAAAAGTTGATATCACCCAAAAAGATAAAATAAGTAGTTCCCCATTTGGTGGCCCCTTTCCCAAAAAATTCAATCTATTAAAAAATTTACATCTTTTTCCCAATTTTTTGGCTGTCTCCAAAAACAAGGGTTTTTTTGATTGTACTGCGGCGCTTTTTGTTTTTTAAAAGCGTCGGGAATTTTTGACGTTTCCTGCAGCCCCCCTAGCAGCAATTGGAAAACGAGCTGCAGTTCCCCCAGCTCGTCTTTCCCCTTGGGTTTTTTTTCAGGGGGCGAGGTTTTTATAAACATGTTGTATTTAAAATGCCCGCGCTTTAGTTTTTTTTGTATGGGTTACGGCAAAAAAAAAAGAAGTGACCGCAAATTTTTTTTTACAAAGCGTGCAAATACCGCAGCCTGCATCTGAAAAAAACCGAACCCCTTTCTGGCCGTTTTTTGTAAGTGCAAATGGAGACAAAAACCAATTTGCTGTAGAAGGGAAAAAAATTCCAACACTAAAATTGTGGTTTTTTTTTTGGGAATTTACGTCCTATAAAAATTCAAAAAAAATTGATTAAAAAAAATGGCATTTTTTAGCAATAAAAAATTTGGGTTCAGGGGGGCAAAAAATGCCCCCTAACTCAGGTCTGTAGGGGTTTCAAAAAAAATTTTTGGGGGCCCCTGTCCCGACCAAAATTCCCGGTTTTTAAAAAAAAATTTTGTACCCTAGACACAGCCACACATTATGACAAGTCATCTTTCCCCCCCCAAAAAAAAAACCCCCATGTCTGTGTAGCGGAAAAAAAAAAAAGTTTTTGGTCTTGGAGAGTGAGAAGAAAAACCCCCTTTTGACAATCATTTTTAATTTTTACTCGGTTTTTTTTTCGCTCCGTGCCCCCCAGGGGCCATAAATTTTTTAAAACCCCTTTGCATGAGGGTTTTTTTTTTGGGGCAAAATTCCCTAATGTATGGACTGTGTCTTGGGTTTTGTAGGGCCCCGCCAAAAGAGTATACCTTTTCGTGGTGGCAGGGGTTCAAAATGTTTTGGCCCAAAACAAGTTTTATTTTCTTAAAATAGGAAATGCTAATGAGGGTGAAAGGGGGTGGGGCTAAGCAGTGAATGGGTGGTCCCTGGGGGGGGCATATTTGGGGGGGTGCCGGGGAAAGGGGGCGTTTTTGGGGGCGGACAGGGGAAGGGGGCCCAGGCACTTTGGCTGTATGGGGCCCCAAAATTTCTATTGGCAGCCCTGCCCAGAGAACCCCTTTACCACTTGCAGTAATTCTTTTCCCCCAAACATGGGTACAACAGAATACTCCGGTCACGGGTTTTCAAATGACAAGATCACGGGATAACGAGATGTTTTGAATGCCGATTCCGCAATAGCTTCAATGACATCCTGGTAAAAAGGAACAAATTCATCATTGGTAGAGTACATTTTTCTGTTGTTTGTTACAGGACACAGCTCCAATAACTCTACTGAAACACTATTAAGCCAAGTGTCTGTGTCCACCACATGATTAGGGTGGTTTTTCAGAAAGATCCTGGGAACCAGTAAGAAGTGATTTAGAAAGTTTATTGCAATTTGAGTTATACAAAGAAAAACTTTGTTTACTGTCATTTCCCTTTGTATCTCTGACCTCTGGTTCTGTGAAACAATTGTTCTTATAATCTAGGAACATAAGGAGAATCACTTACCCTCTACTATAAAAATTTGCACAGTCTCATACTGATAGTTTTATAAAAAATACACATTTAATTACCTACTTAATATTCACCTTGAAAAGGATCTCAGTAGTCATTGTAAATCCATGGGTGATAATGGGCTCCTCGTCAGGGGGTTTCCCCTTCCAGCAGTCTAGCTCCACGCAACGGCAGCCAGAGAGCAGGGTCTGTCGATACATTTCAGGGGATGAGACCCCAGAAAATTGACCAGCTGCTGCAAAAGGAAAATGTGGAAATTTTTTAGTGAGCATAAGCGTTTTTTGAATTAAAGCACACATGGGTTTTGTCATTTTTTTTTACTTGTAAGGAAGTACAGATGTACATGAATACTTTTTGTTCCCTATAAATCAAGAAAGCCTAAGGCTGCGTTCACATGGAGTTTTCACTCCGTGTTACAAGCGCTTTTTAGATCCGTCTATGGGACCGAGAGGACGGACCCAGAGACGGATCTAAACAGTTAGCATTGAGTTTATCGCTGCCAGCAATTACAGACACACAGCGGTGTTCACATGAGAGATCGCTGCTGCGTGTTCCCCTCCTGCCTGCCGGCTCCGTCTTTTGCATGTCAATTCTTTGATCGGGTCCGTAAAGCGGAGCCGACAGGCAGGAGGAGAACACGCAGCGGCGATCTCTCATGTGAACACCGCTGCATGTTCCTCATAGACCGCAGTGATAATCTCACTGCTAATTGTTTAGATCCGTCTCTGGGTCCGTCCTGTCAGTCCCATAGACGGATCTAAAAAGCGCTTGTAACACGGAGTGAAAACTCCGTATGAACAAGCCCTTAGAGTGCGTTCACACAGTGTGTTGGATCCGATTTTGGATCCATGTTTGGATCCATGTTTTGGACCCTAAAGGGACCCAAACACGCATCTAACACTGTGCAGTGTGATTTATATTGCTTTCAATGTAAAACATGCCTCGGCGTTCAGACGATATGTGTTTTACATGCGTCTTCCTGATGCGTCTTTCAGATCCATTCAAAGAACTGACATGTCAATTCTTGATCCGTTTGACGCAGCAGACGCCTTATTTAAAACTATAGGGTGCGCTCCTGCTGCAGCCAAAACGCAACCAATCATGCACCTGCCTGTTGGATGCGTGTTGGATGCATTTTACGCAGCACTTTTGAATGCGTTTTTCAGATTGAAAATCTATCCAAAAACATATTGAACACACCATGTGAACATACCCTAAGGGCGCACTGACCTGGAATGGCAATGGTGCAGGAAATAGCACTAATGCAAACCACATGTAACTACAATTTCTGTAGTAAAAACAACAATACAGTACAGAGGATAAAAAAAAAATGATCTTTTGCAAAATTTTATTTTCAAAAAAATCTACCTATTGCTATGCAAGAGGGCAAAATCCTCATTACACTAACTTCACAGTGAAAAAATGCACCGTGTGAGCACATCTCTTAAATTCAATAGAATATACTAAACTAAATAATTTCTCACCTTAAATATGAAATCATTGTCATTTTTGCCTCATTTTAATGTACTGTATATACTGGGAAAAGCTTCTGACACATACATTGCACCACGGCTGTGATGATGCCTCACACTGATATAAATCAACCATAGACTTGCATGAGGTGCATTTATGGATACGTTGTGATCATTTTCATGGCATATCAGTTAAAAAGATGCCATCATAACGAATGGGTGACGGGTGCCACTATTAGACATCTGTTTAACAAACAACCACCCATAAGTTATAATGGCACCTATTTAACAGATATGTAATGATATTGCCAAGCTCATGATGTACTGATAGGATAGGGCCTCAAAAATGATTTAGCAGAATGGAGAACTGGTTGCGCTTGAACAACTCTCCATTCTGTTCTTTGGGCGTTCCGAGGATATATTGACATTTTGAAATATTTATTGCTTCTGGTCAATAGAAACCCTACAGAAGAGTACCTGTGAGGTAAGTGTTATGAGAGGAGTTTATAAAGTAGTGAGTAAGAGGTTGATTCATGTCCTGATTCACAAGCAACCTGTCCATTGACACAATGCTGTTCTCAGAGCCACAGAGAAACCACACCATACCTTCTGGAGACAGCTGCCCTAGAATACAGAAAACAGTTGTAAGAGTGTTAGTTATCACCGTCTAAAGTGTCATTTCACTATACCAGTTTCTATTCTAAAACCAAACGTTCACTGTACAACATGTCTGCCAATGATCTATACACTATTTATACATCATTTAGTTAATCCGCCGCCTGGATGACGAATGTCGTAAGGTTGTTACCTGTGTTGTACCTGCTGGGTAACTCTAGTTCCTGGGCTGCTGTTTGTTTTTGAAATGTATGGCAAAATAAATACTTGTTCTCCCTAATGATCCTGCTCACTGCAGGAGAAATGCACTAAATAAGTATATTGGCTAAATAATAGTACATTTATTGGTCAATAATTACTGGTGGTAATTTATCGGTCTTCGATCAACTGGTGTCCTGGGCGGCCATTTTTTTTTTCCCCAATTTTTTTTTATGGACAATTTTTGCCTTTTCAGGTATTCTTTTGCCAATCTAGTTGTATTGAGCAAGTGAGTGAGGGTATACTATGATATTATTCAAGGACATATCTGAGAATGGGGTTGCCCTTCTGATGGTGATTATCTTGTTTAAGATGGGTATTTTTTGATAGGATGTACATAGGATAAGTCTAAGTTTTTTTCGAGTATCCATTATAACTTATGGGTGGTATCTTCATTTAGGGCTCACTTTTCTGTGTGATTTTGTTTTGTTTTTGTAGTAACTCTTTCATGGTTTTCCAGTTCTTGATTAACTATTAATACTGGATCAGTACTAGTGGTATGTACTAATCTTTTATATATTCTGAAATAGATGATGATGCTTAGCATCACTATAGTGACATCAAGGGCAATAAGATAAATCTATCCAATGATCACATTTTAGCTATAAATATATGGCCCATTCCACATGTTTAGGAGATCCGCTTTGGATTACAAGGGAGATTTCGATTACAAGTCACATGGGAGAATGGATCTTTCAAAATGTGATATGTAAAGAGCCGAAAAAATGGGATCCTGAAGAAGGAGATAGAGTAGTGTGATTCCTCACAGATGCTGATTCTGTTGGAGGAAAACAACGGGGGCAGCTGAATTTTAATATTCTTCCTTGTGTTTGTGAATAGAAGAATAAAGAGTGTTACATTGATAAACTTCTGCTGCTCCAGTTGTTTCCTACACATGGACCAGCACCTTTAAGGGGATGTTCACAAGGCATTTTTTAGATCTTTTAGTCTCTTTAATATATGTAATTGTTTATGTAGTGCCGTCCATTTAATTGGTTAATTAAACCATAGACTGATAAACTTTGTGTTTTCTAATCTGTTTTTCTGATTATAGATTTTTTTGATTCTTGATTATGGGGCAGCCATTTGCCTGAACTGGTGTGAACAACATTTAGAGATATATTTTACAGCAGCCATATAGACTGTAGGAACCCGTAGTCTTGGTAGTCTGGAGATGGCTCATTCTGTGGGAGAGTATTGTGGACAGGCTCTGTGACTTATTGTGAATGTTGTGTCCTATGTTATTTTTATATGTAGATCTTACATTTGATGATAATGAGAAGACTGCTTGGAAGGGATCTGTACAGAACAGGAAGTGGCAGCCTACTATTAGGGTCAGTGGAAGGGTAAAAAACTGCACGACTTCGTCTTTTTTTTGTCAACTTGTGTCCGTGGGTTTTTCCCCTACATACTATAGCGTGTGTGTATACTAGGAAAATAAAATTGTAAGCCACATAGAATTAAAGTACCAATATTCTACTCCAAAATGTTATAGTATGTTGTAGCATGTTAAGCCATAGCCATTCTTTATAAGCAACACCCCTTGTTGAGGGAGGGCAGAAAGTGTTTAAGTGTTTAAGTGATGTGTAATACAAATGTGTCTAAATCACGCCAAATGTGTAAAATGTGCCAAACATTGCCATCTTTTATGACAGGGTCTAGGCACAAGCACATTAGGGAATCTGTCCTAGTATATTCAGATGTGCAAGTGAAATTGAAAGTTAATTGAGAAACTCATGCTGATTAGATATCACACAAGTGTAAAGCATAAGGTTAAAGGGGTATTCCTATCTCAGATGTTTATGGCATATCCAAAGAATGAGACTTGAACATATCTCCAGATCGGGGGCTCCCTGAACCCCTGTCCTGCTTTCTGCTGTGGCTGCTACAAACAGAAAGGCAGCCGCGAATGAGTGTTGGTCTCCATACATTTCTATGATACAAGCAAACTTTCAAGACTTTTTCTGAGGATTTTACCAAAAACAGTCAAGGGAAGGTCCGTTCATATTCCTATCATCACAAGTCAGATAACAATCCTCTCCTCCGTTAAAGAACCACTTTAGTTCATTGGTTTAATAGTTATTCTAAAAGATATATTTTAATGTTTCATCACATCACTTCTCTCAACCAATATTTCTACCTGAACTTATTTATGTTGCATAATTTAATTCTTAGAAACAGATTGGAGCTTTGTAACAGAACAGAGCAGCTCCAACTATTATTACGATGTATTAGAGAATGAAATGGTTCATCACGTTAGATAGATAATAGGGAGATGTGATTAGCAGCAGAATGTCACATGAGTTCATGGTTAGACATCACAGTATTCCCACCTCTCTGCTTGTTAATAGCGCTGGGCTCATATTTTTCTATGAGGGTTTGTACTTGCTCCGTCTTTGCAACAGGAAAGAGCAATTCATTTAAGCGACTGTCTCTCTGCTTTTGGTTGATAAACTTTGTGAGGTGATCTTTAGTCATGTAAGGTTGGCTTTAGAATGGCTGAAACACAAGAAATACAGAAATTTATTTCAAGACTATGACATAATACACCAAAAGTTTAACATCAATGTAAAAAGCTTTATTTTAACATGGTTGAACAGTCAAATGGATGCCCGACCATCTAGTACACGAATAGGCTGGGTGCACCAGAACAAGTGCCACTGTTTGTGAGCAACTGGCTTATATAGATGACTCCAAGCTCCCTACATTCTGCCTGTATTTGCCACATATAAATTGGAGTAACAGAGTTTAACTTGAGCTGCCATAAGTTTACCCTTTCCTCAAACCAATATTTCTGGCATCTGTACAACCCCAATTCCCAAAAAGTTGGGACACTGTGTAAAATGTAAAGAAAACAAGAATGCGATGATTTGGAAATCGCTTATAGCCATATAAACTTGAAATACCAGACAAGTACCCAATACACTAAACCCAGAAAAGACCTTTAAGACTGATCACAATATGTATAAATATCAGGTATCAACCCGTAACTAACCAATATGTACCCTATTTACTTCAAAAAAAGAAACACTCCTAGTCATTAAAGACCTCAAGTTTTGTCGCCACTGATGTCCTTTCCCGATGCATTTTGCCATAATGGCTTCTTCAGAGGACATAGATATGCTGTCCAAATTATCTATATATATTAAACTATCCCTGGTCACCTGATATTGTCAATCCAACTTCAGCCGTGGTGTGTTGGCATCCACACCACTCATCGGAGCGGGTCCCTGACCCGCTTCTGGCGATCCAGCCCCAATGCTCATGAACCGGAATGCACATTTCCGGTCATGCACAAGAGCATTCAATAGACGCTGGAGTGAAGGACAAGAACCCGGTCCCCAAGCAGTGGCGATGCACAGCACCTGCAAATTTCAACCATATATTTCCCACCTCCAAAATGTAAACCACCTAGGCCTCATTCCAAAGTAAGATTTTAGGATTTCTTAGCTTAGTTTCTTATCATATTAGCATGCTTCTATATATTTTGTAAGATATGCCTCGTTCTTGCATTAACAAAGCAGATAGGTTTTCCTACATATGTGGGGAAGTCACTTTTGTGTCACAAAGGTGAAACTTGACTACCATGATAAGGAAAGCCTACAGCGTGAATTTTAGCTGCAGAATAGGAGATCAGGACAAGAGCTGGGCTTCATACATATGCTACAATAGATGTGCATCACATCTTACCCAGTGGTTACATAGGAGGAGGCAATTTAAGCCTTTTGCAGTCCCAATGATAGAGCAAAATGATCACACTACCAATTGTTATTCCTGCATTCTGACCCCTATTAGGAAAGGAGTTTCAAGGAAGAAGAAATTAACTTTACAGTATCCAAACATTCCATCTGCAATATGCCCAGTACCACATACAGAAGAACTACTGGTTTCAAAAGCATCAAAAACATTTTCAGTCAAGTCAAGTGAGGAAGAAGAAGGTGCTTAGTGTCATGAAGCATATTCCTCTCGCAACCCAGATTTTCCGTTGGCAACCTCAACTGAACCCCACCTTATAACACCAAGTGAACTAGAGGAACTTGTTAGAGATTTGGATCTGCCCAAGAGTAAGGCTTAGCTCTTAAGTTCCAGGCTACAACAATGGAATCTCCTAGCGGGCAATGTTCAGATTTTTTGTTCTGCAAATGGATAAAGATCTTGTCTAATGCCTCTTCATGGAGGGCAATCTTGTTACATGCAACAAGGTCAATAGTTTATTAAAAGCTCTGAAGATTTCATATTCCAGAGGAATGGAGGTTCCTCATCGATTTATCCAAAATAAGTCTAAAAGCCATCTTGCTGCATAACGCCAATGGGCCATCTTCAATTCCAGTTGGTTATGCAGTCAACATGAAAATAACCTATGACAACATCAAACAGCTGTTGAAGTGCTTGAACTATGACCAACATTTGTGACCCCTCTGTGGTGAATTAAAGGTGGTTGCCCTTTTACATGGTCTCTAGGGTGGATACACAAAGTACTGCCGCTTTCTGAGTAGGATAGTTGTACAAGAGAATATCAGTACAATAAAAGAGACTAGCGTCTCTGACTTTCAGTTCAGAGAGAAAGTAAAAATGTCCTTCATCCAACACTTGTTGACCTGCATAACATTTTGTTATCACCATTGCATATCAAGTGGGGCCTAATGAAGAACTTTGTAAAGGCAATGGATAAAAATGCAAAAACATTTAAATATCTCATTGATACATTGCCAAGGTTAAGTGGAGCAAAGAAAAAGGAAGAAGTCTTCACCGGACCTTGGATTCTTAAAAGAGTTGTTTCGCTACAAATATTAGCTTTCAACATGTTGGGAACACTAAATTAAGACGTTTTCCAAACATATTGCGTTGTTCATTTTTTTGTTAAGGAGCTACATGTGATTTTATCACATTCTGAGGGCTTTTTAGTTTCCCAAGTGACCTACCTGTGTACTTCTTCTTCCCTGCTGTTTGTTCTATCTGATAGCAGGGAGTGACGTTATCACACAGGTTGCGTCCAGCACAGAACTTTGGACAGTGAGAGCTTGTTTTTTATCTGAGCTTTCAGACAGTAAGCCAGTAATTACTGCTGTTTACTTTACCTCAGAAGCTTCCCTGGTCCTGACAGCATGAGATTTATCTAATTAGCAGAGGTCTGAATACACCGAGCACATATGCTAATTACACACAGCTTGACCAGGAAGTGACTGAGCAAAGCAGCATTATTTCATTCATGCATCCTATTAAACTTTGAGATGAGACAACCCTTTTAAGCTTCTTCAAGATGAGGAGTTTTTCAGTTTGTTGCAGGGCAAGGAAAAGGCTACAGGGGTAGCATTCGCATTAGTGGTAACTGATTTTTTGAGAAACTCCAGCAGATAACTATGAAGAGTTGGTGGAAAATCTCCTCAAAACATCTAAGGATCTTGGCTGTAACATGTCCTTAGAGATCCATTTCTTACATTTGCATCTACAGTAGACTCTCTTCCTCCAAACCACGGAGCAGTGAGAGATTTCACCAAGATATTGAAAAGATATCAAGGAAAATGGAATCCATCAATGTTTGTAATTGGACAATTGTAAGAGATGATGCGATACAGGAGTACAAGAGACAAGCAAAAAAGAGTGGTCACTGAATGAGGACCAAATTTTGTAGTTGCTAAGTTTGCTCTAAATAAATATCAGAAAATTGGCACTATTAAATATTCTGCATATTTATAATTGCAAAAATAATATTTCAAAGTACTGAAACTTTTATGTGTTCATTATATGTAGCAATGAAAGGAAAACTCATATTATATATTAAAGAAACAAGAGTAAGCTAAAACATTTGATTGATAGAGTTGAATTCAGAATGTCAAAATCACTAAAGGGGTTTTGCCACAAACTCATCTCATACCTCCTTTATTCAGCTTCAGCTTTCATTGTGTTCTTTTGTTTTCTATTCCAATTGAAGGGGCCACTCTTAAGGCCCTGTCTACCTACCTAGGCTCCTACCTATTTGAAGCCTTGCAAAACCACCCACCCATTTATATGCAGTGAAGGAAATAATTATTTGATCCCTTGCTGATTGTGTAAGTTAGTCCACTGCAAAAGACATGAACAGTCTATCATTTTAAGAGTAGGTTAATTTTAACATTGAGAGATAGAATATCCAAAATAAAATCCAGAAAATCACAATGTCTAAATTATATAAATTTATTTGCATTTTGCAGTGAAAAATAAGTATTTGATCCCTCTGGCAAACAAGACTTAATACTTGGTGGCAAAACCCTTCTTGGCAAGCACAGCAGTCAGATGTTTTTTGTAGTTGATGATGAGTTTTGCACACATGTCAGGAGAGATTTTGGCCCACTCCTCTTTGCAGGTCATCTCTAAATCATTAAGATTTTGAGGCTGTCGCTTGGCAACTCGGAGCTTCAACTCCATCCATATGTTTTCTATAGGATTAAGGTCTGGAGACTGGCTAGGCCACTCCATGACTTTAATGTACTTTTTTT
Source organism: Phyllomedusa bahiana (assembly GCA_025379985.1). Taxonomy (NCBI): domain Eukaryota; kingdom Metazoa; phylum Chordata; class Amphibia; order Anura; family Hylidae; genus Phyllomedusa; species Phyllomedusa bahiana. Next base: position 108,223 of record JAODAL010008096.1, read on the forward strand.
TGAGCCACTCCTTTTTTGCCTTGGCTTTATCTTTTGGGTCATTGTCTTGCTGGAAGACCCAGCCACGACCCATTTTTAATGTCCTAGCGGAGGGAAGGAGGTTGTCACTCAGGATTTTACAGTACATGGCTCCATCCATTCTCCCATTGATGTGGTGAAGTAGTCCTGTGCCCTTAGCAGAGGAACACCCCCAAAACATAATGTTTCCACCTCCACGATTGACAGTGGGGACGGTGTTCTTTGGGTCATAGGCAGCATTTCTCTTCCTTCACACACGGCGAGTTGATTTAATGCCAAAGACCACAGCACCTTCTCCCAGTCACTCACTGAATCATCCAGGTGTTCAATGGCAAACTTCAGACGGGCTTGCACATGCGCCTTCTTGAGCAGGGGGACCTTGCAGGCGCTGCAGGATTTTAAACCATTACAGCATAATGTGTTACCAATGGTTTTCTTGGTGACTGTGGTCCCAGCTGCTTTGAGATCATTAACAAGTTCTCCCCGTGTAGTTTTAGGCTGATCGCTTACCTTCCTCATGACTAAGGATATCCCATGAGGTGAGATTTTGCATGATGCACAAGATCGATGTCGATTGACAGTCATTTTGTATTTCTTCCATTTTCTTACTATTGCACCAACAGTTGTCTCCTTCTCACCCAGCGTCTTATTTATGGTTTTGTAGACAATTCCAGCTTTGTGCAGGTCTATGATCTTGTCCATGACATCCTTAGAAAGCTCTTTGCTCTTTCCCATGTTGTAGAGGTTAGAGCCTGACTGATTAATTGAGTCTGCGGGCAGGAGTCTTTTATAAAGGTGACTATTTAAGACAGCTGTCTTTAATGCAGGTAATGAGTTGATTAGGAGTGTCTAACTGTAGGAGTCAGAACTCTTAATGGTTGGTAGGAGATCAAATACTTATTTCTCTCAACAAAATGCAAATACACTTATATAATTTATACAATGAGATTTTATTTTGGATATTCCACCTCTCAATGTTAAAATTAATCTACAAACGAGTGGCTCAAAAATAAGCAGAATAAGCACATCAAGGTCATGGAGTGGCCTAGATACTCAGCAAGGGATCAAATAATTATTTCCTTCACTGTATATTTATATATATTCTGTTTTCTGAAAAATATTTGGGTGACTATGAATTGATGACTAAATTATCCTTTCAGTTACATGTATGTGTTACGCTTGTTTAAACATGAACTCTCCGACACTCACCATAGGCATTTTTTTTTGTTTATTATCAATGGATAAGACGATGACCATGGATTTTAATAAAACAATAGAAGACCTGTGGTAAGTGTAGTGGAGTTCATCTTTAAACAAGAGTATTTGTGATCACTGTGGAGCGTGTAATCCACTGAGCACCATCTGTGGACTTTGGCTGCTCCTATCCATTGAGGCATTTATGATCTGAATGAGACTTTTTGTACTCCAGAGATTATAAGAGGTATAATGCTAGCGATAGTTGTGTGTAAGTGTTGTTTGTTTACTTAGGCATAAACTAAAATACCTGTTGTGACAGTTCACACGACTTATCTTTGTCTCTTTACTGAAAGCATAATGCATTTACTTTAGTATTCTTGTGCTGTAGCAAAATGCAGTTGCTTTACATAAGAGGAAGTCTCTGCATTATGAGGTCAGTTCACACCCTCTAAAATAAACAGATCATTATCTACGGGATGTTGCATCTTACAAAAATGGAAATGGGGGTGGTTTGTTAGGAAGTTAGACCAATTCACAAACTTAGGACTTGTTCATCTGTGTTCATCAGTTCCATGGTTCTGCTTTTCACAGCAGCAGAGCAATAAAACTGATGGAGAGCAATTGCGGATGCTGATGCTCTCTCTAGCAACCCGGAGCCTAACCAAGGCTTCCGGGCTGCTGGTGACGTCACCACGCTCGGGCATTGTGACTGGCAGTTAGTTACAATGCATGGCAGTACTGCTATGCATTATGAGGTTATGGTCACACGGGTCCATGTGAACATACGTTCATAGGTGCATGTTTGGGTCCATCTAGATGGACCCAAACACGCATCTAACAATGAGCAGTGTGACTTTACACTTCTTGCAATATAAAACACGCATCGGCATTCAGAAGAGTGATCACCGATGTGCGTCTCATTGCGTCTTTCGGATCCGTTCCAAGAATTGACATGTAAATTCTTGGTCTGAAAGACGCAGCAGGAGCCCTATAATGAACTATAAGGTGCAATCCTGCTACTAAATTTCTAAGCCCCCTAACGTCGTATAAAAATAAAGACATTTAAAGCATTTTTCCAGCATACAGTCGACAGTAGACAGATGGAAGATGCTAGTTATAAACTACTTTATGTGGAATAGCTATCTGTCTTACATACAGACATTTTTGAACTTTGAAAATGTCAAATTTTTATACATTTTCACGCCATTTTGATATTTTTTTACAAATAAACAAGAATTGTATTGACCAAAATGTATGACTAATTAAAATCACAATGTGTCACAAGAAAAACAATCACTGAATCCCATGGATAGGTAAAAGTATTAAAAAGTTATTCCCACATAAATTGACACGTCAGATTTAAAAAATGAGGCCCGGCAGGAAGGTCAAAACTAGCTTTGGGGGTAAAGGGTTTAATAGGCCTCAAGCATTACTGTGTGATGCCTGCACAGGGGTGCCAATAGGGTAGTACTCTTGTCAGGGGCCCTAATCAAAAAGGGGCCCACTGATATGTTAAAAACTAGGAACTAGTAATGTGTGGGCCCCATTTGATTTGGCTGTTTGGGGCCCTGAAACGGATAACAGATGACTGATGGCAGCCCTGTGCCTGCATGTCACAATGAGTGGCCGCTCACAACTTTGCTGGGAAGATTGTTGAGGAATAGGTTGTTGGGTCCGCAGCTTTAGAAAACGAGTTGTTCTTTTACAACCACTTGCTTTCTTTGGCTAGCTGTTCTATTGTTTTTTTAATAATAAAGTATCTACTATCCCTTGTGCTTTTGTTGTGTGGCATAAAAGCCCATATAGAAATGACTATTTAAGAATAAACCCAAAACTCTGTAATCCACTGCATTTTTTTCTCCCCTTCTTAGATACAGTATCGTACTGTATCGTGTATCGTGTAGAGATCGTACAGATCTCTACATCACTACCGCTGTGTGTGAAGGAAGCATTTTGTGAAGATACAGATGCTTAGCAAGGTAATTCTGTCAGACAACTCACTGGGATGTGAAGATTTCATCTATCTCTGGCCGTGGGCAGAGCTGCATAAGGAATGTTCTGAAGACGGATTCAGGAAAATCCTCAGGGTTAATGGCATCATTCTGAAGATGGAAAGGAAGCAGAACATAATGGATGACACCGATGTGTAAACATGGATGCAATTACAAATAACATGGAAATAGCAATGTAACATTAACGGCAATCAGCAAGACAATGCATTCAAAGTTTGCTTAATCCAGACATGTAGTATTGAGTTAAAGGGGTTTTAGCTTTCAACAAGTAGGACAGGTAATTGAAGACTTTTACTAATAAATTGGTCTTTTGATATGGCCAAGATCAGAAGATTAGAGACATTTTTTTCTGCTCGGAGTTCCTTTCTACAGTACAGTGCAGTACTACATGCTCTGTACTTCTCTTACATGTATAAGTGAGGTGCATGCAGTGATTGGTGGCCTATAGCGCCTTTCTACAGTACAGTTCAGTACTACATGCTCTGTACTTCTCTTACATGTATAAGTGAGGTGCATGCAGTGATTGGTGGTCTATAGCGCCTTTCTACAGTACAGTTCAGTACTACATGTCCTGTACTGCTCTTACATGTATTAGTGAGGTGCATGCAGTGATTGCTGATCTAGTAGCGCCTCTTTACAGTACAGTGCCGTGCTACATGTCCTGTACTGCTCTTACATGTATTGTTGAGGTGCATGCAGTGACTGACGATTTAGTTATGCCTCTCTACAGTAAAGTGTGGTACTACATGTCCTGCACTGCTCTTACATGTGTTAGTGAGGTGCATGCAGTGATTGGCGGTCTAGTAGCACTTCTCTACAGTACAGTGCGGCACTACATGCCCTGTACTTCTCTTACATGTATAAGTGAGGTGCATGCAGTGATTGGTGGCCTATAGCGCCTTTCTACAGTACAGTGTGGTACTACATGTCCTGTACTGCTCTTACATTTATTAGTGAGGTGCATGCAGTGACTGACGATTTAGTTATGCCTCTCTACAGTACAGTGTGGTACTACATGTCCTGCACTGCTCTTACATGTATTAGTGCAGTGCATGCAGTGATTGAAGGTCTATAGCGCCTCTCAACAGTACAGTTCAGTACTACATGTCCTGTTCTGCTTTTTACATGTACCAGAATGAGCAACTCCTATGGGTACTAAAGAGGGCAGCCCCATTTTCTTTTTTTGGTACATTTGTTTATAAAGGTCCTAAAGTTATAAAGAAGCTCCTACCCCCAGAATAGACATTGATGTTATATCTAAGGACTTGTTTTATCTGTATTAGTTTTCTGCTTACTTTTCTTCAATCTCCTTTTTGCACTATATTGGGTGACCAGTTCTTTTTAGAGCTAAAGGGGTTGTCTCACTACAAGGATTGCTTTTTATGTTAAAGACCTTGCAAAAACAAGTCACTTTGCAGTATTTATCCATTAACAGTGTCCTACCTATTCCTAGATATCCCCTCTTGTATGGGCTGCATCAGCTCCTCAGGTCGCTAAAGCTACAGACCTGTTTGATCTCTCATGATAGACTGTCAGTGCTGGTTGCTATAGCTACATACCTGATTGATCTCTCATGATAGGCTGCCAGCACTGGTTGCTATAGCTACAGACCTGGCTTCTACTGCAGCCTAGTGAAAGCCAGTAAACATGCCCCTGAATGCAAAATGAAACTAATAAAACAGGACTGAGGTGAGATGAATCAATGTAGTGATACAGCCCCTTTAAGGTTGCAACATACATTGGTTATCCCAGAAGCAGTTAATAATGTATACTAAATGTATATGGTTCTTGGGTCACAGTTCAGTCGTCTTTTCTCTGAAATAAGCAGCCCCAGCTCAGAGAGAACAGTATGGTCGGGCTTCACAGGAAATAGCAATGACTGCTGCATGTACAGATGAAGATGCCACAATGATGGCTCCTTCCCCAGCATCACTCTGTGCACTACAGCTGTCATATTGGAAGTTCTCGAGTCCCTTTTACATGCTTCTGGCTGCAATTAGACTGGAACACAGCAGTGTCATATCTACAATTATTTTGTATTGCTACATAGTCCAGACCATACTATAAAATCTTGTGTACTGTGGATTCTGGTACACAAATATGCATGAACAATTAAAGCCATCATTAGGATTTCACTTCTTCTATACATTGTATTCTAATGTACTGAATCCCAGCTATGAAAACAATGGCTATAAGCAAACACTTACTTTCCCTTTTGAAAGATGACAAGAATGTAATGCTTGTTCTACTCTCTTCCTGTCGGCAGGAAACAGCTGGAAAATACTGTCCAAAAAGTTAAAAAAAAACATGATTTTAAGATAACAGTCAATTCTGTACTAAATCGCTAAGAGCTATTAACTCGCTGCGTTGGACACATATCCGTGTCGTGATTGTAGAAGGACAATAACCAGACACTGTGTTCAATGTTCGACAACTAATAATCACATTTACATATCACATTTGCATATAAATTACTGCAGATTTCTTTTTTACATTTTTAGTTTTTTTCATTTTATTTTTACACCATTCACATCACACTAAATAACCTGTTTATTTAATTCTACAGGTTATTACAGTCGTGTGGAGACCTAATAATGTGTAGTTTGTTTGTTGTTTTTTGTGTAATGTATGCACAATAATTTTTTATGAAATATTTATTTTTATTTTATTTTTTCCACACTTTATGTTTTTTACTTTTTTTAATCCCATGAAGGGATAATTATTGTACATTTTTTTATACTTGTTAATGTATTAGCATACATAAATATGCTAATACATTACAATCTGTGTTTGACACAAGCAGCAGTCAGGGCAGCACACATTGTGCCCTGACCGCTGGTTTGTTATACAGACAGCCCTGGCGCTACTCTAGGTCCCCAGGGCTGACAGAACAGACATTCCCCGGGCTCCATCGGGTCACTGGGAGTCCCGATCACCCGATGGAGCAGAGGAATGCCCTTTGATTATGCTGCGATCAAAGGGTTAAGTGTCGGGGATCGGAGGACATGCACCGCCTGTCATCTATACTTATGGGCGGTCATTAAGGAGTTAATCATCTACAGTTTCTATTCTACAACGAATCTGCATTTTACATATATTAAAATATACATTACTTATCTATCCAGAGCTGAACTTCAAGTCTTGATGGATCATGAAAATGGTAATGCAGTGATTATTAAACCATCTCATAAATTGGTAATCTGGTGCTATAACCATGATAGGTAAAGGTCTAAATATCTTAAACTCATGAGTTGTTATTATTATTACTACTACAGTATTTTGAATTTCTACCCCATATTGGAATATCTCATGTTTTATATTACCTGGGTGCCCACCAATACCCACGTGGGTTACCACAGATGCATAAGGGAATTAACCTCCTATGAGGGAGATCCAAAGTGTCAGGTATGATATATGTCAATATATATGCTTGTATTCTGGGTGATCAGATTTTGAGGGGTTTCAGAGCTTCCCTACCCTCCTACAATAGTGATAGTATGGATCTTCTAAAGAAAATAGGGGTGATGGATATTGTACTAATGTTGAATCACTATACAATTTAATACCCCATGAGGCAGCCAAGTATTTTTTAAAGTCGTGGGAACTTTTTTTTTGGCCATCTTTAATACCTTTACAATAAAACTGATTTCAGTTTATTCTTACTCAAAATCACTTTACGTTTGACTGTCAATACCATCAACAGCGCAGAGGGACAGCAATGGGGAGCCCTTGTTCCTCCATTTATGCTAATCACCACCTGGCTGGTGGGGGGGATATTAGTTTTTTTCCTGATAATTCATAGCGGTTTGATAAAAATTTGTTTTGGACATGGTATATTGATGATATACTGTTATTCTATGGGATGAGTGATGTGTCTGATGGATTGAAGGAGGTCAGAAAACTTTTGTCCACAATCTTTTAGAAATCTACTGCCACCGCTGCATGGTCATAGTTCTCATCCTCTGCCTTGAGAGTTTGGAGTTATTGTTCTTCTGACAGTGGTTTTTATGTTCAGGCCAGATATCTTTAGAGGACATTTCTCGATCTGGAATACCTACAAACTATGTTGCTTTTAACTCCCTTTAACACCACACTTCCTTCCCTTTAACACCACACTTCCCTCCCTTTAACACCACACTTCCCTCCCTTTAACACCACACTTCCCTCCCTTTAACACCACGCTTCCATGATTTTCTGACTTTCAAGAGCCATAACTTTAATAATTTTTTTTAATTTACATAGTCGTATGAGGGCTTGCTTTTTGCGGGCCAATATGTACTTTTTAATGGTACCATTGACAATTCCAAAAAACCTCCAAAAAATTCTATTTGGGGTGGATAATGGAACATATTTGTGCCATTTTTTACAGGGGTTTCACTATTATAAAGTTCACTGTTTGGTATTAATGACGTGTTATCTGTATTCTGCTAGTCAGAAAAATTCTGGAAATTTGTAGAGTTTTCCTTAGGTTTAAGTACTTTTTTTTATTTTTAAACTTTGTGTTGCAGCACCACTTTCTGCGATCAATAACTTTTTGGTTTTTCAATCTATCATTTTTTGGGGCTCAAGTATAGTTTTAATTGGTACCATTTTGTGATACATGCGACACTTTGATCACTTTTTATTTCAATTTTTTGTGAATGCAAAATTTTTGAGAGTTTTCTTTTTTTTTTTACGGTGTTCACAGTACAGAATAAATAGTGTTAGATTTTCATATATTGGACTTGGTGCGGTGAAACCAATGTTTTTTAAATTTGTAAAATGGCAAAATGGGGATGTTTTGAACCTTTAATATATTTCTTATTTTTTAAACTTTTTCTTCATTTATAGTGCTTCTACGGTACTTGACCACTATGGGGCGCAATTGCTTGTACACTGTTCTGCAATAAAATGATATTGCAGAAAGGTGTACAAATATGGTGCTCCTATTACATCCTGTCTATGACAAGGTGTAATAGGTTTGCAGCTGCCTTGTTAGTATTCCTTTCTTTATTGTTTCCAGTATTTCAGAGGCAGAATGAACAAAATACAGCTATCATGTTATTATTCCTTTTTATTTTTTACAGTCTTTATCGTGCAGAATACATAGTTACATAGTTAGTACGGTTGAAAGAAGACACTTGTCCATCAAGTTCAACCATCAGTGGTGGAAAATGTGGGTGAGGGAGAGAGACAAGGACTTTAAGCCCAGCCCAACCACTGGTTAATGCCCTGGAACCCACAAGGCAAGAACCAATCTGCTCCAGTGGAGACCGTAACTCTGACCCCAGAGCCTCCACCAGCCAGAATCCAGAATTTTACATAGCTGCATACACATTAATATTCTTTAGTTCCAGGTAGGTATCTAAGCCTTTCTTAAAACCCTTTTCTACAGTTCCTCCCGTGACGCTCTCAGGCGGTTTCCCCAAGATTCACATTTTACAGTGAAGACCTCTTCTCTCTGGAGATGATCCTTTTTCTCTAGTCGAAGGGAATGCCCCTTGTCTTTTGAGGGGGCTTCACTTGAAATAATTTTCCCTCATACTTTTTGTAGAGACCATTTATATATTTACATAAATTAAACATGTTAAATCTATTTTTTTTAAAAAAACTATCCAAATTTTTTTTATCCAGCAGTATAATAAAAACAACATATGTATTAAGTACAAAAATTAAAAATAATGACATATCATTCAAAAATGCAAGCCTCTCTAACACATTTCAAACATGAACATTCTTAGTTATAGCTTTGTTTTTATTAGACTGCTGTTTGAATTGTTTTGCATTATTTGAAGTGGTGAGCTCACTGTTACTTTTTTGATAAAAAAACAACATCAGTTTGGTATTGCTGTAATTGTATGTTTTACTACATCTATGCAATGACATTTCCTTTGTAAATTATGTTGTTGAATGTTCTGAGTGCCCTAACTTTGATAATATTAATGTTGACGGGACTGTGTAAGGTATTTTTATTTTTTTTAGCAGGATGAAATGACCTTGGTGCCAATTTTGGGTTTAAAATGTCATGCACTTTTTTTACTACTGTTTAACACTTGAAGTTGTCCGCCTAGGAGACTAAACTAAGCAATCACTTAAATACTATAATGATACTTTTCCCGTAGGTTACTGTACGGGCAACATGTTATGTGAGTGACCTCTGACTCAGTGTCGGTCTGGGGTGCCCCAGGGCCCACAGGTGGAGTTGGATTTAGGGGGGCCCACCAATTGATTTTTTTATGGGCCCACCGTGGAGTTTTATTTTAGGGACCCACCTTACAACTACTGTAAATGACTGTCATCCCTTTTCTATATTCTGCTTTTTGCTTTTTGCCTCTCTTGCATGTTTTTTTGCCTCTTCTTAGGATGTTTATGCATTCCAAAAAAAACTCCAGGTCTACCATGCTCAGGGGCACACGGGGGGTTTCCCCTTTTTCCCCTGTGGGCCAGTCTGAGCCTGCTTGGACTTTTTGACTATACTTCTGGACAGGGCTCAGGCAAACTGGAGGCCATTGATCAGTCTCTAGCTGTCAGGGCAATGATTGGCACCCCTGTGTCTTTTATGTCAGCTAGAGGGAGGACAGAGGCTGAAATGTGGAACCCCTTTTAGGCAAGGGCTGGCCCTGTATGCCTGCCCGCATATGCATCTATAAACCCATATAAAAATGTCTTTTGAATCGCATTATTTGATTACTTACTTGCGCACTGGAATCTTTCCTTCTGCATTTAGTTGAAGCATGAGTTTTACGTGTCTAAAAAGAAAACAAATGACTAAAAATCAGGAGCAATGTCAGTGTGTAGCTGAGCCTTCTATAAACTTAAATGTTTTAAATGATGAGATTTAAGCATAAAGTAGCAATGAGTTGAAAGTCACTGGCAGATGTTTTTTTTTTAGTCCAACCATTGCCTAGAACTGGTAAAGTAGGGTCTGCATTGGTCGTCTTTTTGGACAACACCTCACACTACACAGGTCTGTAAATAGAGATCCCCCAACTTTAGCGCTGGAATCCTGAAGTATATTAACAAGCTCCAGATTTATCATTTTGGGGTCACTTAATAGCTGTCACATATCCCCAGACGATCCCCTTTTAATGTCCGGTATCCCCCTAGAACGCCTCCTACATACTTATTACACGCATCACTTACATTTTGTCATAGAAGGAATAACGAGAAGCATTGGTTGTAAGAGGATTTTTGATGATTGTCATAATGTCAGTAGCCCAGTCCTGCACAAAACAGATCCATTGTAAAACACAGAACCTCTATATACTGTGCTGGCCTCAGCATCCCCTGGCATTGGTTTTTCATTTATTTTTAGAACCTTGTCAAATCTTTTATTGCACTAATATGGATTTTATATTTTCATTTCCTTATTATGAGAATGTTATAACACTGACGGTTTTAAAAAAATTCATCCTTCTTTTATCTCACAGTTAAGAGCAGCTGCCATAGTCTTTGGTTCTAGTCAATGCAATAGAACAAAGTATTGAATAGCAACATTTAATGAAAGGTCTATTACTTTTTTAGTGACTTGTTGAGCAGGTTTTTTTTGGAATTTAGGAGGGAATGAGTCTAAGTGATGTGCCTATCTCTGAATTGGTTTACACCGTGGAGCTTCAATGATAGCTTTGATCCATCACATTAAAGGCGTGTTCTCACCATGCTGTTTCACAGAGCCACAGTCAGCTTCAGACTCACACTTCCTGGTTCCCCTACTATGTGGGTGGGTCATAGTAGTGACGGATATATCATGTCTGCTGTTCCTAACTACTTCTGTTAGAGGGACAAATAGTGCTGGAGGGTTTTTAAATGGGGACAAAGCAAAAGAGTTCTTCATAAACAAGTTTATGTCTTGCAGACAACACAAAAAATGGGGTGATGTCCCCATTCCCGGCCACTGATGCTGCAGTCTTTTAAATCAGAGAGAGGTGGCAGGAAACTGTGAAAACTTGTGTACAGAAGCAGGAGATAAGAACTGCGCTAACTCTGAAATGAAGCAAAATCAGGACAGCAATGTATTTGGCAATAGTCTTTATTTATCTTTGCTTTCATGTTTAAAGCTCATCAAGGAACTGGGAATACCCCTTTAACTATTGCACAGAAGTTCATTAGAGTTCACATGACCCACCAAACACCATATTGTGAATGAAGCTGCTTTGTTATGTATTCCAAAATGGGTCATGGGGTGGGTCTTTTTGAAACCTTCATTGTAGATTCAGCCAAAAATCACAAAACAAATAGTTCACGTTAAGACATTTGACATGACAAAAAATGTCTCAGGTGGTAGTACCCCTTTATGTTTTATTGCAGACCATGGTTTGTTTTAATCTTACCATTTGGCCTTAGGACCCTGAAAATGTTCTGCACCCCTGTTATAATTGATATTTATGAGCAGCAATTTTGATTATAATACACAAATCGAAATCATAAAGTATCGAAATATACTTCATAGCTCATAAATTATGTATATTCTATTATTGAAACATAATTGTAAAAAATCATAAAAAACTAAAGTCTGTCATTATTTAAAAATTGATATTTAACAGTGAGTTTCCATATTATATGTGTCCTTTTCTGGATTGCTAATTTAGAAATGACGGCACCTGTGTGGCACTAAAGCTCATTTTAGTAATCTGTTACTGTAGTTCGGGATAGGTTAAGGCAGACAAAAACTGGAGAGAAATAATCATTTCCCATGTACTAGGAGCAGTGGTGTAACTAGAATTCATAGGGCGCTATAGCAAAAAAAGATGAGCTTCCAACATTTAAACAGGTATTCCCATTTTATTGATTATCTTTAAACATGTAGGTAAAGGTAAATAAAGATTATGACCATATCCACTGATGTTCTAATTTTGCTTCTCTTCAGAGTTAGGAGCAGATCTTAATTTTC